>OY728141.1:643919052-643978478 GCA_963277665.1 Viscum album | reverse complement strand
TCAGTTTTTTCCGTTAAATATTTTAATAAAATAATTATTACTATCAAATTACATCTCCCATAAATATACCATGTATATTTAACAAATATATAACACATAACTAATTAATTTGTACTATTATACACTAAATATTCCATGTATATCACTCCACTTTCTATAAACACCTAGAAATATAGGGATAATTTCAATTTTAAAATAACAATAATCACATGTTCTATAACTGTGATCATGAAGGACCTAAACACAATTCCCCCACAGCCAGCCCCCACTGAAAAAGTGTCTGCCTCATCAAATGCTTCAACAAGATCCTCCAATTCTTCTAACTCGGATGAGTCATCCAGTGAGGATGATGAAAATGACCCAGGTTATAGGGATGCTTATGTAATTCCAGTAAATATTGATTTTCCAAATGACCCTGACGCATAGATGGATGAGAAATACACTACTGTATTTATACAATATAAAATTAGAGAAATGTTAGCATATGCATATCTTGATATCAGAATGAGGATGTTCATCAAATTGGTAGAAGAATTTAAAAATAATCCAAGCTTAAATTTTAATGAAATCCCATGGAAATGAAGCTGTTGAGATTTTTTTGATTCTCAGAAGTAGGTTCTTCTTTGTCTGGCATTGTTTCTATTTTTCAACTGGTTCTACTCAATGGCACTGTACAGTGGATGCTTGCAGTCCTGCACTATGGGGGCTTTGAAATGTACTCTTTCCAGTTTCAGAACATGCTTGATCATGCAGCCTTCTTGAATGAAGCTATTATAATGTTTCTTTTAGTGTTTGAGATATTTTGGCTAAAGAGAAGCTTCAGTCCTTGGATTCTTGGGTATACTATTAACAGAGTTTCTGTTTTCCTTGTTGTCATTAAGGGATGTTGTTTTTTTTTCAATTCTTAAATCTTCTTTTCTGTTGGATTGGTATCTCAAAGGAATGGTAGGGGGAGGGGGTAACTGGAAGGGGGTGCAAGGGGTGGGGTGTCCAGGGTCTGGGGGGTTCTGTCTAGGGTCTATCTGGGGGATTTTGTCCAGGGGGTCTGGGTGGTGTCTAGGTTTGGGGGGGAAGGACTGGCAGGGGAGGGGGGAACTGGTAGGGGGAGGGGGGAAACTAGCAGGGGGAGGGGACTGGTAGGGGGAATGGCCGAGGGAGGGGGTTAACTGGATAGGGGGGTGCAAGGGGTGGGGTGTCCAGGTTCTGGGGGGGGTCCAGGGTCTGGGGGTGTCTGTATAGGGGGTCTGGGGGTGGCCAGGGTTTGGGGTGTGCCCAGGTTTGGGGGGGCAAGACTGGCAGGTGCGAGGGGGGAACTGGCAGGGGAGGGAGGGAACTAGCAGGGGGAGGGGACTGGTAGGGGGACTGGCAGGGGGAGGGGGGTGTCCTAGGTCTATTTGGGGGGTGTCCAGGGTCTGTTTGGGGGGTGTCCTGGGTGTGTCTGGGGGTGTCCAGGATCTATCCGAGGGGTGTCCAGGGTCATTCTGGGGGGGTGTCCAGGGTCTGTCTGAGGGGTGTCCAGGGTCTGGGGGGAGGTGTCTAGGGTCTGTCTAGGGGGGGTCTAGGGTCTGTCCAAGAGGGGGATTTACAGGGGCTGTCTAGTTTGGGGGTTTATGTAGGGTGGGGGTGTCCAGTGTCTAGGAGGGAGGGGTCTACAGGGGGTTGGGCTACTGCAGGGGGGTGTGCAGGTGGTGGGGGCCTTTTTTAAATGGCTTTCCAGACCCTAAATCCACGGTTTTAACCATGGTTGTAGGTCTATTTCCACGTTTACAAACCATAGATAAATTTATAATGCCACGGTTTTTAACTGTGGCAATAAACTATATCCCTCCTCTTGTAGAGCCAGAGTTCTAAACTGTGGCTATAGAGATATTACCACAGTTTGAACCGTGTCTGTATACCTACAGCCACGGTTTGAACCGTGGCTATAGACCTATAGCTACGGTTCCAAAATGTGGCTATAAGTCTAGGCCTATAGCCATGCCAAACATAACCATGGTTTGAGGACTAAATATCCACGGTTTAAAACCGTGGGTATAGCCTAAATTTCCAGTAGTGTATTTGAATAACAAACTACACCACGACGTGGAGACGGTAATCCATACATATGCACGTACGAGGAATTTGTCAATTATAGGTTGGATAGAATAATGAATATGGTTGTACCATTTCTATAATAACATCACAGTATATAGAAGATACTTGAGTTATTATTTTTTAATGGAAACAACAAAGAAAGAGGATTTGTAAGAATAAAATAACTTTAAAGATGTGATGAAATATTTATCATTTTTCGGGTTCTTCCTTTTGATTTGATAAATAGGGATCCTTAGGTTGGATTTATGACCAAAGGAAGGACTCTAGGATGAAGGGATGAATGTTGGGAGGATATTTGGGTAGGGGTTGGCTAAGCCAAAAGGCTTTGGAGGTGTGAAATTAAGATAAGGGGATGTGTCCTTTTATAAGAGAGGTGAGGGTCACTTTAGGAAAAACATGAAATGTTATTTTATAATAAAATAATTTTCAGATTCTAATGGATTACAAAAAGAATTATTTAAATTATAAGGTAGGTATGGGTCAAAAAACTCTCAACCAATAGGTTTTAGATAGTTTTAGGTCATCTTATTTCATTTAACTTTTAGATTTAACTCTTAGTTAAATTGTTTGATATTTACCATGTCTCTTAGTATTTTTATATTATATGGTTAATAAACATACTATAAACTTCCAAGAGAACCTCAAGTGGACCATTAATGAAATATATAACATTCTTTAATCCCTTTAGTTGAACCTTAGATTTTAGGAAACATTATACCAATCAATAATATAGTTTCTGTTTTAAAAACTATTTTATGTCAATTTTGACTCTATTTGGTATTTGTTTTTTGTTAAAATCATAACAGTATGATTACTTAGAAAAATTTTATTTAATAAACCCTGACATGTGATATTAATATGTAAAATTAGGTTAATTCATCAAAGGTCTCAATTTAAATTTATTTGGGTATTTATAATATCAATTGTTTTAATCTTTTATGAATATGTTAATTACTGCATCATCATTGGGTCATAAATAAATTTAATTATTTAATGTCTAAAAATAATAAAAAAATACCAATATATAGTTAATATTATTATAATTCTATTGAATATTTATAGTCTAATTTATCTTATGCATAAAACTATATTAAAAAATTTTAGTTATGAAAACTTGAATTTAACACTTTTAACTCTTCTTTAAATTAAATAATAATAAATGTCCTAATATAATCCAAGTGGACCAAAAGGATCATATTTTATTCCTAAGGTTGTTTTTGGTCAAATTACATTTATTCAATAGAATTATGACACGTGTTATGGTAATTATAATATCAATTTTACCCTTAATTACCCAATTAACTTTTAAATATGGTAAATAAAAGTCAAAAGATACTATTCACCAAAAATTATTTTTATATTATTGAACAAAATTTTACTTACCGAGTTTAACCGTGTATCTTGAATTTTTTAAATTCAACCTACAGATGTGGTAAAATTATGTTTCATTTAAATTTGCAAATGCTCCTAGGAGGTGGGTAAAAGACGGTAAAATGTTCGATAAAATTTTATATATCTAAACTTATTATAAAATGACTACAATAAATTACATTGAAAAATATATAGGTATTATGTGTCTATTTTTACCTAAAATAGATTAAAATAAAATGACTAATTATTTAAATAAAAAGTCAGTTTTAACCAATAACGCAGTGTTTTTTCACTATTCATAAAAAATTGAATGTTTTCATAAAAATACAAAAAATTAACCCTAAGCTAATATTGTTATTCCAAATTAAAAAAATAAAGTCTATTTTATAAAATTCAAAACATATAAGTTTAATTTATTAATTTAAAATTAGTTTTTGTTGTCAAAACCAAAAATCGTGTTTTTTAAAAAGTAAAAACTATCAAAATATTGACATGTGTTTATGTCAAATTTAAATGTGAAATTACTTATAATAACCAAAGTATTATTAAATGATAAAAATATAATCTAATTATACTTCCAACCCATTCAAATTAATAATTTATCACTATAAATTATTTCAATTAAAAAATTTGTTTTTAATTTAAACATAGTATTTTCACTATTCATCAAAATATGAAAGTTATCAGAAAAGTACAAAAAATTTATCCAAACTAATTTTGTTTTTCATGATTCTAATGAAGAATTTAATTTAATTTAATTTCATATATAAAAGTTTCAAATATTGGTTTTAAAAATGGTTCACAATTAAAAAGTTGTAAAATTTCATTTTTTGGAAAAATGCTTATTTTATCTAAAAAAATGAATTTGTTATTATATTATGTATTTAAAACATATAATAAGTATGTTAAAATTATATAGAGTATATAAGATTCAAAATTTAGTTAACACTATTCATAACTACTTTTTGAACGGTTAGTTTAATAAGTTGTGGTGTGCTTGCACTCGGTGTTGCGTGTAGCTCAAGTTATTGAATTATTTTAATGAGATAACATACTATGAAATCTTGGGGTGTTACATTCTCTCCACCTTCAATAAATTTCATCCTCTCAATTCGAAATTTTTCTTTGAAAATAAATGGTTAAAAATAGAAAAATACCTTAGTGGAAAACTCACATCGTAAATTGGTTTAATAAAATTTACTCATAATAAGAGTGAAATGGAAATGAAAAAGTCAACACCAAATTATGATCTCAATTAGAAAATTGGTGTCAATTATAGACACATAATTGGAGGAAAATGTAAATATATATAGGGATTGATTGAGGTCATTAATCACAATCAAGTGTAAAATTGAGGGCCTCAAAGCCATCAATCTGAGATGATGTAAAATATCATCGGTTCAACAAAAATTATGGTATTAGGGTAAAACAATATTTATTTTAAGATCCCTTATCTAAAGTTTAAGAATTAATTCATTTATAGAATAATAAGAAATATATATATATATATATATATATACTTGACAAGTAGAGTTTCATCCTTTACCTAATTTCTACCACAAACTCATCTTTTACTCTAAAAGATAATAGAATTCAAAAATATTTTATTTATCATAATCATATTGGGTTCTAAAAATAATGAATTTATAATTTATTTGTCAAAATATATAAAAATACTACATTATACAAACTAGGAAATCACGTAGGCTAGTGTTTGGTGATGCACCCCTGTCACCCTTCGGATGCGGGTTCAAGTTTCATGGCCATGCCGGACGCAACAGGTTGTCATCCGAACTCCAGTTTTTCCTTCTTATGACAATAAAAAAATAATCTCAAGATATTATTTAACCTTAACAGTACTATCCAATGTCAAATTTTATCGATTCCAACATTTAGAATTATCAAAAATACTTCTGTCCAAACTCGCAGTCCAAAATTTATAACAAAGGAAAACACAATGAAGATCCTTTTTTCCATGTAATAACATGTGAATACCTTCATCATGTATTCTTTTAAAACACTGTAACGCCATGAATTACCATAAAACCTTATAAAATACATTCATGCATCCTTATTCCTTATAGAATACTGTCTATAATCTTTATATCCAAAAAATTTTTAGACACCAACAATGATAGAATATACAAATCATTAATAAGTTTCATGGTAGTCAAGAATATCCAATATAATTTATCCAAATCAATCATCTCTTATTCCAAATTCAATACCTCAGTATCAGTACCATATTATAGTTTTGTATTTCCTTCAACCATGTATTTTCCAAATACATTAACTATCCATTGAGTCAGTTTTCTTAGCTCCACACAATCTCAAATACTTAATTAAATAGTACTACAGTACAATCCTTATATACTCTATAATTCTTATAACATTTACATAATTAATACAATACTCATGTGAGACAATACTTTAATAAAAACATAATAAATCTTAATCATTCTTCTTCAACTTTGGTAGTATCATAACTTGATTATTATCCAATAACATCATTTGGGGTATACTCTGATGATTTGGACCTTGATTCATGTAGTGTCTCAACTCCTTGAAGACGAAACATTGTATATTTGAATCCTTTTTCTTACCTTTTCAATCACGTACTTGGTGTCTTTTTCTCCACACTTATAACAAACTCCCAATTCCCTTTATGCATTTATCAAGGTGATTCTTTCCACAGTAATCACATATGGGAAACTCCTTCTTTCCCTTATTCCCTTAATCCATCTTCCTTTCTACCATCCTTTTTCTTCTCTTTCATCCCTTCAATGCCATAGGACTCAGAAAAATATTTACTTATCTTATTAACACATTATACAATTTCTTCATAAGATGAATATATATCAGAGACTATTTCCATTCAAAATGTTGGCTTAATACCATGAATGATATGATGATTCTTACTCTTTGGATCATACAAATTGTTGTAATTCACATTCCTTCTACTGGGTGCCATTTCTAAATAGTGGCATACATTAGGTCAGTTTATGAATCTCAATGCATAATTCTGAACTTGTAAAATACATAAAATAAATTGAAAAGATTATTCATTTAATCTATAATAAGAAAATGTTTTCTTTGATGATGTATTTACTTCCTAAATCATTCATAATGGATTCCAAAGGAAATGTGAATTATCCTAAGCATATCCCCCAAGAGTTTCATAACCAAGAGTGTTGTAAGGCCAGTTATCATTCACCAGTTCTCGTTTGAGTCTAGCTCAATGCGGTGTTTTCAAGTTTTACCCCTAGGTACATCTTTGCTAGATCCACCTCAACCTGATCATATCCAGATAGAGATGTATTTCTTGGAAAACTCACAAAATCTCTATAGTACCAAAATTTTAGGAAGTTCTTCTATACTAATCTTCACAGTCTATCTTAGGGTAGTGCTCTCTAATTAGAGTTTTTCTAAATCTAGTTTCCAAGGTAATTTCTAAACATCCTCTGATACCAAAAGTTATTCCCCAACCCTAGAAGCCCAGAGTCAGTGAATTATTTTAATACATTTGTATGATTAGAAGGAATGGAGTCTCGAAAGGCCGATCAATTTAATAGTCTGGGAAAATAGATCACATACATGAACGTTTCATTACACATTAGAAAATAAAACACAACATAAATGATCCTTTGAGAACTCCATTAATCCACTAGCTTAACCCTTCTTATCAATCATAATACACTACTTGGAAACATGGGAAAATAAAAACATAGAAAGGGGTGATTCCATATGTTCAGTAAGGATGACAATATAGTGAAAACATACATAAATAAGATTAAAAATTTATGGCAATGTATAAGTCTAAATAAAAAGCCTTTTAAACATAAAATTAATTATAATATGTAAATGATACAATTAAATAATTTCTTTTACTTATTCACATGGGTATTCTACTAGTCGAATAATCACATGGAATATCAATATCCACTTTCATAATGATGGAATTCATAATGTCAAACATCATAACCACATATTCAAATCCTTGAGCCCATAATACAAATAATATTCCATCACGTTCTTGTGCCAAGACACTAGTTTGTATCATGAGACCTACCGATGCATCGTGGAGCTATAGCGGGCTCCACCCATCACATACTAAGTCCAATGCATTCCTCATATGAAAAGGTTTAAACATAACATAAACATTCGTATTAACACATGCATATAAAATGTCAAAAATTTATCCCTAAACCATGAATGGTATAAAAATAACGCATCTGTAGTCAAACATATCACAAAACATTCAATACAATATAAATTTTTTTTATCATAATAAATCAACCTCAAATATGTTTAAAATACATTAAAGGATGTTGACATAGATGAAACTAATTTTTAAAACTCTTTGAGAGAAATATCCATTTTTTATGAAAACATTTTAAATTCACAAAATTTAGAAAGGAAGACTTTTATATACATTTTTGAATCAAAACTTTGATACTTTTGAAAGGAATTAATATTTTAAAATCATTCATTTCCTTATAAATAAATCATTAAAAACCATTTTGAAAACATGGACATTAATGAGAATGGTTTAGAAGAATGAATCTTTAAAGAATTTAAAAAGATGTTTTAGTAAAAAGTTCCCTTAAAAAGAATAACTTTGAAAACTCTTTTATGAAACATGAATATGGATTATAAATATGTCCTAGTAGATACTTACGTAAAAACAACATTGGATAATAAAGAGATTGTGAAATTAACCATCACCTTGCACTTTCCATTAGTGAAGGGTATGTTTAAACTTCTGTTTAAAGACCATAGTATGTTATTAAATTATACCAGAACCATATTAATATTTATGATATCATACGTGATTAATTTATGACTTTATACTACCTATTTAATTATAATTTCAATGTTAAATTTATATTTTTTGTAATAATCGCTTTAATTATCTTACGTATTTTAACTTGTTAGTATTGATTGCATCTCATAGATAATGATTTAAATACATAAAATAATATAAAAAATGATTTATATATCATATATATTTAGAATATAAATATGTATAATGGAAATATATATGAAATGGATAACTCTATTTATGGAGACGGTAGTCCGTACGTACGCATAAACGCTCTTTCCGTTTTCATATGGTATTGAACAGAACTAAGTAAATAAGATATATGTAAGTAAATATATATATACATATCCAGTAGCATTATTACTTCATATATTACATACTTATTAATGATATGTATTTTTTAATCATCATTTAATGGGGAATGTGGAGATGTATCTCATCACGTCGTGGAGACGGTAATCTGTACGTACGCTCGAGCGACAATATCATTATATAGATGGAGAAATAATATGTTATTGGATGGTATATCATATATAAATAATAATTAACATTTTATATTTATTATTTACATAAGTTATACATATTATTATACACATGAAAATAATGAAGTGTTTGAATAAAAAACTTTACCACAACGTGGAGACGGTAATTCGTACGTACACGTGTATGATGACTTTGTCAATTATAGGATGGATATATTAGTTTATTTGGTTTTACCATTTCTATAAAAACATAAAAATATATAGAAGATACATGAGTTATTATTTTAGAATGGAAAAAACAAATAAAGACGAAGTGTAAGAAGAAAAGAACATGAATGATGTGATGAAATATTTACCTCTTTTTCTGGTTATTATTTTTAATTTCATCAAAAGGGATCTATAGGATGGATTTATGACCAAATTAAGGCCTCTAAGACTAAGGGATAAATGTTGGTATGGTATTTGGGCAGGGTTTTTCTGAGGAAAAGGGCTTTGGTGGTGTGAAATTAAAAGAAGGTGAAGTTCTCTTTTATAAGAGAGGTGATGGTCACTTAAGGAAAAGTATGAAATATTATTTTATAATAAAATAAATTTTGGTTTATAATGGATCCAAAATAAATTATTTATAGGATAAGGTGGGTATGGGTCGAAAAATACTCAACCAATAGGTTTTAGATTGGTTTAGGTCATCATATTAACCTTATCTTTTTTATTTAACTCTTAGTTAAATAGTTTTACATTTACCATGTATCTTTGTATTTTTGTATTATATGTTTAATAAACTTACTATAAACTACCAAGAGAACCTCAAGTGGTTCATTAAATACATATATAATATTATTTTATGTCCTTTGGAAGAACCTTAGATTTTTAAAATACTATATCAACCAATAATCTAGTTTTTTTTTTAATACGATTTAATGTCAATTTTGACACTATTTGGATTTTTTTTAAATCATAACAACTTGACTACATCAAAAAAAATTGATTGAATCAACCTTGAAATGTCATATTAACCTATAAAATTAGTTTCATTCATCAGATGTCTCAATTTATATTTATTTATGTATTTATAATATCAATTATTTTAATCTTTTATTAATAAGGTAATTATTGCATCCTCATTATGTCATAAATAAATTTAATTATTTAATGTATACAAAATATAAATAAAATAAAATTATGTAGGAAATATTTTTGTCTTTATAATGAATATTTATAGTCTAATTTATCTTATGTATAACACTATATTAAAAAAATAGTTATGAAAACTTGAATTTAACACTTTTAACTCTTCTTTAAATTAAATAATAATAAATGTCTTAATCGAATACAAGTGTACCTAAAGGATAACATTTTATTCCTATGGTTTTTTTTGTCGAATTACACTTATCCAATAGAATTAGGACATGTGTTAGGGTAATTATTAAATCATTTTTACCCTTAATTACCCTATTTTCTTTTAACTGTGGTAAATAAAAGTCAAAACTGACTATTCGCAAAAAAATATTTTCATCTAATTGAAAAAAATCTTACTTTCTGGGGTTAACCATGTCTCTCATGTTTTTGAAATTCAGCTGACCAAAGTGGTAAAATTTGGTTTCATTCAAATTTGCAAATGCTTCTAATAGGTTGGTAAAAGACGGTAAAATGTTCGATAAAATTTTATATATCTTAACTTATTATAAAATGAATCCAATGAATTATGTTGAAAAATAAAGAGGTATTATGTATCTATTTTGACCTAAAATTAATTAAAATAATATAACTAATTATTTAAATAAAAAGACTATTTTAACCAATAACGCAATGTTTTTTTCACTATTCATAAAAAATAGAATGTTTTCAGAAAAATACCAAATATTGACCCTAAGATAATTTTGATATTATGAATTAAAAAATGAAGTCAATTTTACCATATTTAAAACATAGAAGTTTCATTTATTAATTTATAATTAATTCCCGTTGTCAAAACCAAAAAGCGGGTATTTTAAAATGTAAAAAATGTCAAAAGATTAACATGTGTTTATGTTAAATTTAAATGTAAAATTACATATAATGAACAAAATTGTATTAAATGATAAAAATATAATCTAATTATTATTAAAAACCATTCAAATGCCTAATTTATCACTAAAAATTATTTGGATTACAAAATTTGTTTTTAATTAAAGCATAGTATTTTCACTATTCATCAAAATATGAAAGTTTTCAGAAAAGTACCATAAATTTATCCAAAATAAATTTTTATGTCCCAATTCTAACGAAGAATTTAATTTTTTTAAGTTGAATATATAAAAGTTTCAAATATTGGTTTTAAAAAGGGTTCTCTATTAAAAGGTAGTAAAATAGAATTTTTTGAAAAATACTAATTTTCTCTGAAAAAATGACTTTATTCTTATATTATGTCTTTGAAACACATAATATGGGTGTTAAATTTATAAATAGTATATAAGATTCAAAATGAAGTTAATACTATTAATAACCACTATTTGAACGGTTAGTTTAATAAGTTTTGGTGTGCTCGAACTCGGTGTTGCGTGTAGTGCAAGATATAGAGTTACTTTAATGAGATTATGTACTATGAAATCATGGGATGTTATAGTGTGACTTTATAACATCATTATATAATGTTTATTTAACATACATCACCAAACATTCCCTAGGATCACTTATTTGTAACTAATGTACTACAATATTATATATATATATATATATATATATATATATATATATCTGAAGAGACTATATTTGATATTATCTAATATTATTCTATATTTAATACATTTATCGACTAAATAAGGAACACTATTTTTATCACTAATATTCAATATTAAAATGGAATCCATTAAAAGGATCCAGGAATATGCCTTTACCACTAATACCACTTGTTGTACCATTATCCTATTAACCAGCCTAAGAGTGGTTGAATTATAATGGTGAAAGTTATTCCCATATTTATATATAATTTTAGATTGTATTAATTTAATCAAGAAACACATTAATTATATTTTTCATCAAAACTAAAAGCATGAAGACATCACTTATCACCAGCGCTCACAAAAAAATTATTATTGATTTGACGATTAACTACTACTTCACTGGTATGTAATTAAATCATTCCGAGGATTAAATTATTAAAAAATAACCAAAACCACTTCCTATATTCAAATAACTGCATTACATAATAATATAACAGGTAGTGCTGATTTGAAGGTCGGTATTAACAAATTTGAAATTATGATTCAACAACATGCAACATGGGTATTCTCCATCATACTCTTCTATTCTAAAATATATATTCAATGTTATTAATATAAAACTATTTATTCAACTGATTTTATTTTTTGATAATTATTATAAATTCCATGTCTCTAAAACATATATATCACATATTTTTAGTAAATATTAATTAAATTACACAAACACACACCAGAGGACCATAAAAGTCTTGTGCATTTGGAAACTAGTTATATAATTTTCATAACTCAAGAATGAAATTTAACCTCCCCCATAAACAAATTCTAATTTATTGATCTTCAAAAACATACCCTAATTATAAATATTCATCATAACCTGGGGAAAGTATATGAATGAAAGGGTGAGATGATATACTTTTTAAGGGTAAATAAGGGGAGATAGGTAAGCATAACATGAGAATAATGTTATGATAACATGTTTAAGACATATTTAAACCATAAAATTAATATAAAATTTCATATTCTTGTTTCATTCCATAATTATTGGCAGTTCAAAGGACATTAATCATAATAGGATGAAACAAAATAAACTCTGAGAGCATAACATTGGAATAATACCTAGAATTATGGAATATATATAATCATATAAAATTATTTCAATAGTAGAAAAGGATCACTGTCAAGTCTATAAATGGAGTATGGTTTCAATATTCCAAACCATATTAGTAGTCAAGGTTAACTCCGAAGGCCGTCGTAGTGGACCAATCCCTTTACTATACCAGGTTCAATCCCTGTTCAAGTCCCTTTGTTCTCATGAGATATAATTATTTACCCAGTGGATTGGTGGGAGTTATAGGTACCACCAGTCACAAAATAAAAATCATACATATGTGTTCCAAAATATCATAAAACATTCATCATATCATAACCCATGAAATTAAATAGGCTTCATAAATATTTCACATTATCACAACCTATAGAAAACAGACAGTTTTCATAATAATTTCCTCATAAAATCATATCATAACCCAATAAAATAACCAGGTATAATATGTTTTCTATCATGGAATAACCAATGGATGTGAAATAAGTTTAATAAACATTATTCTATTATAAACATTGTGCCATTATAAACATAATCCATTCAGATAAAGGATAAGACTATTTTTCACGGATTATATCCCCAATTAAGTATAAGTTACCTCATATTATTTCATCTTAGATGGGGAATTATTTTGAATGAAAAAAAACTTGCTATGATTCTTGAGTAAAAATCATTTAATTTCAATTTTATTTTTAAAATAAAAATTTATAAAATAATTTAGAAATCATTTTGTTAGAAAACAAACGTTAACATATATAAATAAATATTTATAAATGAGTTAAACATTTATTTAGTAAATTACCTTTTCCACTTTTCAAAAATAGTTTTTAAAACATAACTCATTTTGAAAATAATTTTTTAAAAAATAATTTTGAGTAATTATAATTAATTATTAAAATAATAAATTGGGTATGATAGTGGGAAATTATGTTTGTGTTAAAATTGATAAAAAATATTCCTTTCACATTTTCAAAAAAATCCAAATAGAAATTGTTTATTAAAACTACATAAAGATTCATTTGAAAATATTTTCTAAAATTCCAAACAGGGGAAAATATTTCTTTTGTAAATAATTTTAAAAAAATTAATAAAAATCTTTATTTTTTTTAAAAACGCTTATTTTAAAGAAAAATAAGATTTAACCAAAAATATAATTCATCTCTAAAACATTATTTATAAACTCATGACTACATAAATTGAGGGAAATAAATGGAAATCATGTATTCTACTGGAATAAATAGATTATAATAAAAAAATTTGTTTCTTGAGAGTTGGATAGTAATACTCTATCAACAGAAACATAATCATAAACAATACTGATACATAATGAGATTGTCACACAAAATCATTAAAAATTTTGGTAACACTGAAACATAATTCCAAGAAAAAAATTTAATTTACTAAAACATAAAAAATAATTATTACAAATAAATTAAATATATTACTTGTCAATGTGGATGTGTATAAACCCAATACAAGAACATATGATAATAACATAATAATATGTATTAATGAAAAAAAAGAATAAAAAAACTATCCATTTTGTAAACTTTTTTAACCATAAACCCCGAGAAATAGAGATACTCATAAGGATATTTAAATAATAACTTTTTTAAATATAATAATCATGAAACAAATTCATGGGATGTATATAAATAACATAAAAGAAACATGTAGTGAATATGGTACGTGTCTCAATGGAAAATTAAAGTGATATTGAAATCCATTACCACTAGTAATATTTTGAACCATAACCCAAATAAAGAATAAAATAAAATAAAACAATAAATATGTTGAAAATTATTATATTAATTATTTAACATTCCAAAGGGAAGAATATGTACTTTATAAAAAATTAAGTGGTAAATTTTCATATGTCTCCCACAAAAACAGAGATACTAGAAACCTCTTACCATTTTTCTAGACTTCCTCTAAACACATTTTAAACTTTTTTATAATAAATAAAAAATCAGTATAAATATATTAAATAATCATAATTGTATATAT
Organism: Viscum album; assembly: GCA_963277665.1. NCBI lineage: Eukaryota > Viridiplantae > Streptophyta > Magnoliopsida > Santalales > Viscaceae > Viscum > Viscum album. Next base: position 643,963,898 of record OY728141.1, on the reverse strand, counting down.
CATACCTTATATGAGTTACTTACTTCCTTTAAATAACAATTTATTAATAATTCTATTTTGTATACATATTTTGGGTAACAACCGCTTTGTTTTTTGTATAATTTTTGATTTTTTTATATTCCCCATACACTGATCAAGGTTCCAATATCTAAAAAAATCATAACCATGAAATAATTATCATATTTTTAATTCAATTATAATTTTAATACTTATCATGAATTATGATTTGGATAAATGAAGTATGTTATGATTATGGAGATGGTGGTTCGTACATACACATCAATAATGTTTCCATTTTAAATAAATTTCATTGAAAAGAATTATGTAATATATTATATTTTCAAAATTAACATTAATTAACTATTTTTATATTATTTTCACAATTATAATTATACATATCATCCCTTTGTATTGGTGATGAAAAGTGTGTCTCAATGATTTGTGATGGTTGTAATCTATACGTACATGAATTATGCTCTAATCTTTCAGTGGGTGAAAAGGTAATAATTAAAAAGATATGTTATATATTAAAAATAACAAATATTTCATTAATATGATAAATATTTCATTTATATAACATATAGTATTCCTTTTTTTCTTCCATTAAATATATTAGTGAAAAACTAATCACATCACTTCTCTATAAGATAGTCTTCTGTAAACCCAAGCGACATTTCCATAAACTCTATACAATGAAATGTAAAATGCTATTTATTATATAATTAATTTAGATGTATACTTATGTCAAGAATATTTAATTTTTATATCCATCATCATACCTAATGTTTAAAGGTGGTAATATAATAACAAATGACATCCATTCGCGAGTTGGTTGTTCACAGTACATGTGGATGTGGATTTTGTATCCTAATTGATGTATGTATAGATGGGAGTAGTTCATTACCATTAATTTAAATCATATAATTATGTTAAATACACGGAACATATTATAACCTTAGTTTTTTTAATAATTTAAGGATGTGGATAAATAAATAAAAACCCACTCATTGAAGATCATTATCTCAACTTTGTGTAAGTTTCATAAGTTTGCACCAAAATACATCATAGGATATAATAAATCAGGAAGTAATGACACCAGGATGATACGAAGGATTTGGGATCATATTTTCATAGGTATTGGTTGATCCAATAGAGTTTTATAGTGTGAATAATAAAGGATATATGGTGGACTTGAATAAGTAAGGGGAGTGGTACACTTGTAATTTTATGAAAACAAAAAGGACTACCCACGATTATAACATTAAAAAGTTTTCCAAAATGGATTATTATCAAAATCTAGATAGTATATATGACAACCTAGATTTTATTACACACATAAACATGATTTATTACATTAACACTTTACTAGATACAACATGGAAGATAGAGAAGTCTAGTGTCTTTGGGGCTTTGAAACATTACATAAAAACATAAAACATAGAATACAACATATTTATTGAAAACAACCTTTATATGACCACTACATTTCCTCGTACTTAGCATTGCATGAGATAACCATAGGACATGCATAAGAAAAGGGTGAGCTATAAAGCCCAGTACGGGAGTAAACATTGTATAACATGAAGAATACAATACTTGTTATGAAATAGGAATATCAATAGAGCATAACAAAACATGAACATAAAGGCATGGTATATCATGATTATCATAACCTGGAAATATGAAAACAACCCTTAACATGGAATTAGAATGAGACAAGGCTCATTGCACATAGAGCATGATTAAACCCTCATTACACATGAAGCACAAGTAAACACTCGTTGCACTAGAATTAGCATGATTCCACACTCATTGCACATGATGTATCATGATACTATACTTTACCCAATGCATTGGAGGGCTATTAGGGTGCACCCATCTAAAACATTTCATTTCATGCATAAGTGTTCCCCATGGATCATATAACATGAAATCAATAAAGATCATAAGTTATTCCACGATTAAGTAATGTGGAATAAATACATGAAATTAACATTCAATATGTATACGTGCATAAATATGAATACCCTTAATAGGGAAATCGGTATGGTATTCACTACACAATGATCTTGGCTTGAAAAATGCAATGCAATTTTGGCAGCATAACAGCGTGACAAAAGAATTCATAAAAATAGTTGATAAGAGAGAAATGGGTATATCATAATATGTACATAAAATGGACTGTAAGTCGGTAATATAGAAACTGGTCCCAACAAATAAAATTTAATTTAGATACATAATACAAAATAATTCCTTGAGTGTAAATGATAAGTGATAAATTCCTTACAGAATTTTGGCATGGTAACGAGTGTACTTTGGTGGAATTAATGAGGAAGAAAGGGGATATATCATTATTCAAACATGAAGAGGGAAGTATGGGGGATGTAAGAAATCATACCCTAACATTTTTAATGGAAAGAAAAATGATATAACAATATAAAAAAACCATGACAAAATTTAGAAAGGAAGAAATCCCTTACTTGGAAGTGTGATCCCATAGGCTTGGGAGGGGCTTGAGAGAGACTTCATGGGAGATTGGGGAGCCTTGAGAGGATTCTATAGAGAAGAGGGCAGAGTTTGGATGAACTCCAAGGTCTTTGAGTGAAGAGGATGTTCGAACTTGGGTGGGTTTATATAATAAAGAAGAAGGAATTCTTTATTATTTAGGTTTGGGACACCTCACATTAAACTAATCAAAACCACAAACCTGCCCATAGGTTTTAGAAAACAATTTTCCAAAGGGGAGTGGAAAACAATATTTTATAAGTCAAATGTCTGAACTTCTTAAAATAAAATGGTTGTTTATGTGGAGGTGATTCACACTCTCAAGGAAAACAATTTAAAAAGATAAAATGTTTTATAAGTCCTGGAGAGTCCACTAAGGCATCATAAAATTAAAAAAACAAATATAAAATCACATTATTTTTAAGGATGAAACATATATTGTCCGATCATTTCATTTATAATATTTTATTACATCACTATAGGGTCATTATGATGTCATAAAATACATTATATATTTAAACAATATTTAATTTTTACCAAAAAATTTTATTGTCTCAAAATTTTTTGAAAAATTCAGTGTTGGATAATTTCAAAATCTTCTTCCAAAAATAATATTCATTTTATCTAAATAATTTTCTCAATATGTTGTTTTTTTATTTTTAAAATAAAAACAGACATTTATCGAAAATTCACGGGTTTTGACAAAAACAACTTTCAATTTTTAATAAAAATTACAATTGTATTCATAAATTTATATGATAATTTACATATAATAAAAAGTAATTTAATAATAATAATATATTATTAAAATATTATTAAATTAAAAATCCATGAATTTATCAAAATATATTTCATAGATGAATATTAACTGAACATATTATTTCCGCTTCAAAAACTATTTACAATGTAAAAATAATAAAATGAATTTATATTCATTATTATTAACAAAAATAATGCACATATTAATAGTGCTAACGTCTTGTTACATAACCCCTTATAACACCTGCATAAGACCGTAGGGTAAGGTGTGCGATGGTGACATACTCTTAGGGTGGCTCAGATAACATCGCTCGAGTGGTAATCTCTATCAACTTCCACTTCTCTCATAGGCAGTACCATTAAAACTTAATGTATTGAAGATCATATTTGGATTGGTCTAAAGTGAAGCCAAATGTCTCCACCTCCTTTCCGAGCTCTGAAAAATGGGCTTCCTATAGAGTAAGTATACTAGATGAAGCCATCACTTCCTTTGTTTGAGTAAATTGGATTTGTTAAAGCTCTATATTTATAATAAACATGTGATCACTGTTCAAAAACTATATTAGTTACAATCATAATTCCTAAAGGTATTTTAAAATCCCAGATCATAAAACCGTTGAAGTACATAAACATTATGTACCCAAAATAATTCATTTAAATATATCCAAATAATTTTTCATTAAGGAATGTTTTAGTCATTACAATCATCCCCCCTTAAGAAATTTCACCCTCAAAATTTATTTTTCCCACACTAAAACAAATGTGGGTAACTCTAATTCATCACTTCCTTAAAATTCCCACATTTCTTCTTCCAACTTGTGATTTATCTATAACACCTTGATGAGGGTCATTATCTTATTTCATAGAAATTTTTCTCTACGATCTATGATTTTCACTGGTTTCTCCTTATAAGAAAGATCATCCTCTAATTGTACTACCTTTGAAGAGAGTACATGTGAATAATATGGTATATAATTTCTTAAGAGGGATATATAGAAGACAAAATGTACTTGGGCCATAGTAGGTAGAAGTGATGGTCGATAGGCCATAAGCCTGACATGATCAAGAATCTCGAAGTGGCCAATGTACTGAGGATTTAACTTCCCTTTCTTTAAAAACATCATAACCTTATTCCACGGAGATATGCTTAAAAAAACCATGTCTCCAACTTTGAACTCAATGTCTCGTCGACGGTTATATCCGTAACTCTTCTATAGAATTTGGGTTTCCTAGATATGTTGCTGAACAGTTTTCCACTTCTCTACTACTTACTCGACCATTTTAGGTCCTAGAAGCTTACGTTCACCGACATCATCCCAACACAGAGGTGTTTTGCACATTTTCCTACAAAGGGATTTGTATAGTTTCATTCAGATACTAAGTAGAAACTGTTATTATAAGAGAACTCAACCAGAGGAAGATGTTGATTCAAGCCTCCTTTGAATTACAATGAGAATGCCTCTCAACATGTCATCATGTGTTTGGATAGTCCACTTGGATTGGCCATCATTTTGAGGATGATAAGATTTAAAAAAAGTCCAGCTTAGTATCCAGAGCATGTTGATGACTCTTCCATAACATTGAGGTGAATCTTGGATCTAGATCAGATACAATCGATAGTGGAACCCCATTTAGCCTTAGCACATCTCTGATGTATATCCATTCCTGCTGACCCAATGAGAAATCCTCCCAAATTGAAATGAAGTGTACAGACATTGTAAGATGATCCAAAACAACCCACATTTCATTGTTGCCTTTGGATGTCATCAGAAGTCCGGTGACAAAGTCCATTGTGATGTTATCTCATTTCCATGCCAGTATGGGCCATGGTTGCATTATCCCCTTAGACTTTTGCCTCTCTGCCTTCACTTTCGGACACACCAAGAACCTTGATGTATGCTCAAAAATCTCCTTCGTAATATTATTCCACCAATAATGGTCCTCGATATCTCGATAGATCTTTGTGTTTCCTTCGAAAATAGAGAAATTTGATTTATGTGCATCATACAAAAGTTCCTTCTTCAGCTCTGGAGTAGATGGAACACATATTCTTTTCCCAAATCTCATAATTCCTTCTTCATTAACATTGAACTCCCGGGATTTCCCTTTTTTGATAGCTTCATCTTTCTTCTGAATTCCCACATCATCCTTTTGAGCATCCTTCAACCATTCCAAAACAGATGGTTAAGAAATAATTTGTGAAAGGATTGATGATCTTCCCTTCATTATAATTCCAATGTTCATCTTCATCAAATATAATAAGATTGGATCCTTCTCAATTATCATCAATGATAGAATCACTGGGTCCATTCTACTTAGAGCATTCACCACCTTTTTTTATTTCCTAGGGTTTTAGTGGATTGAGCAGTCATAGTTTATGATCAACTCTAACCATCTTTGTTGGTGCATGTTCAAATATTTTAGTGTGAATATACACTTGAGGATTTTTTGGTACGTATATATTTCACACTTCTCCCTAAAGAGATCATGCTTCCAAATTTTTAAAGCGAAGATCATCGCAGCCAACTCTAGGTCATATGCGGGACTACCTTTAGGCATATAAAATGATTTGGTAATTTTTCCTCAAATTCCATTAAAGGGAGTCTTATAAAATTTTCAAGAACATTCAAAAAACATCAACATGTGATACCACACTAATAGAAGTTTTCCCTTTGATTTAATTTCATTTCTGGTTGGGACTCAATGTTCATAGAAGATATAAAAGATATACTTATAGGACATGAATTGAAATACCTTATGAATAAACTAATTTGAAGTAGTGGTTATAGGTAATTCATTCATCATTTTCCATCATAGCATAAGACTTCCTGTTGTACCTTGATCAAGGGGATTGGTGATGCTCATCATGCTTCTCAGCAATTTCAATAGAGATTCGTCTTGGATAATGCCTGACTTCTCCACATTTATGACATAGAACTGTGTAAGATTCCTTAGATGGTGATTTGTTTCCATATATCACATTATCCATTATTTAATGGGAATTGGATACTTGTTTCCCTTCCTATACAAACTGAAAGCATATCATAGTCCCTTTGTGACATATCTGTTGGTTCCTCTTTCCAAATTTTTTTCAAAAATGAAATTAGGTCTTTTTACCCTTACCACCTTTATCAGATGGACTTTCACGAGATGTCATCTTCCTCATCCTTGATGTCCTTGGGAGTTCAAAAAAATTCCAAATATTAATCGTGTTTTTTGATATCTGGTTTTGTATAATCATGATATGTTTAACTTGAGCTCTCATTTGATTGGGAATCTCAATGGGACATTCATCATGTTGCCCTTCGCATCAGTTGTTATCCACATTATTCCAATTACCGGTCATTGGATGGAATAAAAGAAAAGTTAGGGGTAACACATAAAAGGGTATTGCAAAGACAAAAACAGATGAATTATAAATAACTTTTATTTCCTTAACATAGGAATCTATATGCTTCAATCTATTCTATTAATGATCTAATTTTTAACATATTTTATTAAGGGATTTTTTTAATTCCCTTTATAAGGGTTCATAATAAGCTTGTGAATTTACCAAAGAATATCCCCTGGGAGTTTCACAATAAAGAGTGTTTTAAGGACTATTATCGTGTACCAGGATACTCCGGGTCAAGCTCGAAACTCCTTGTCGGATTTTTCACTCCTAGGTACATCTTTTCCAGAGCTGCCACTACCTGCTCATATCTAGACTGGGATGTATTTTATTGATAAACCACTTACTCAATACACACTAGAACTTAGGGATATTTCTTTATTATACTAAGTCGAGTCTCTTAGGTTTCAATGGGGTTTTCTAATCCTAATCCCCAAAAATAACTAAATATATCCTCTGATACAAACTATGACAACCCTGCTTTTATTACACACTTAAACATGATTTATTACATAAACTCTTCACTTGATAAAACATGAAAGATCGAGAGGTCTAGTGTATTTGGGGCTTAGTAACATTACATAACAAAAATAATACATAGAACAAACCATATTTATTGAAAACATCATTTACATGACAACTACATTCCCTCATACTTAGAATTTCTTGGGATATCCTGAGGACATGCATAAGAAAAGGGTGATCTATAATGCCCAGTATAGGAGTAAACAAGGTATAACAAAAAGAATACAATACATGTTAGGAAATAATAATATCAATGGAACATAAAAGAAACATGAACAGAAAGTAATGGTATGGGATGATTATCATAACATGGAAATGTAGAAACAACACTTAACATGGAATTAGCATGAGCCAAGGCTCGTTGAAGATGGAGCATGAGTAAACCCTCATTGTACACAAAGAACGAGTAAAACCTCATTTTATAAGAATTAACATGTGTCAAAACTCATTCCAGATGATGTTTCATGATTATATACATTACCAAATGCATTGGAGCGCTATTACGGAGCACCCTTATTAAACATTTCATTTCATGCATATGTGTGCCACATGGATCATATAACATGGAATAAATAAACATCAAATGTTATTCCACGCTTAAGAAATGTGGAATAAATACATGAAATTACCATTCAATTTTTATAAATGTATAATGGTAATACCCTTGATAGATACATGGGTATGGTATTCACTACACAATGATGTTGGCTTGGAAAAACAAGATTCAAATTCGACAACATAACAACGTGACATAAGAATTCATAAAAATTATTGATGAGAGTGAAATGGGTGTCTCATAATATTTACATGAAATAGAATGTAGGTCTGTAATATAGAAACATGTCTAAACATATGTAATGGAATTTAGATAGGTAATACAGTATAATTTCTTGAGTGTAAATGAGGTGAGAGAAATTACTTATGAAATATCGACATGGTAACAGGTGTACTTTGGAGGAATTAATGAGAGAGATAGGGGATATCTCTATATTCGAACATGAAGTGGGAAGTGTGGGTGAGTTGGGAAATCATACCTTAATATTTTTAATTGAACGAAAAATTATATAATATTATAATTAATGTTGGAAAAAATTTAGAATGAAAGAAATCCCTTACATGGATGTGTGATGCCAAAGGCTTGGGAGGGGATTGAGAGAAGCTTCATGGGAGATTAGGGTACTATGAGAGGATTATAGAGAGAGAGGAGGGTAGAGGTTGGATGAAATCAACGGCTTCGAGTGAAGAGGATGTTGGAGATTAGGTTGGTTTATATAGGAAAGAAGTACAAATTCTTTATTATTTTTGTTTTGTACATCTACCATTAAACTAATAACAACCACGAACTAGACCATGATTTTTACCATGGTTTTTTCCAAAGGGGAGTGGAAGAAAATATTTTATATGTCCAAAAATCGAACTTCTTAAAATAATAGGTTTTTTTATATAGAGATGAGTCAGACTTTCAAGGAAAACAATTTAAAAAGATTAAATGTTTTATATGTCATGGAGGGTCAATAGAGGCATCATAAAATTAATCAAATAAATATCAAATAACATTATTTTAAAGATAAAACATATATTGTTCGAAAATATAATTGATAGTATTATATTACATCACTATTGGGTCATTATGGTGTCATTAAATAAATTATATATTTAAATGGTATTTAATTTTTACCCAAAAATTTGAATGTCTCAGAAAATTATGAAAAAGATGTCGTATGATAATTTCGACATCTTAATTCCAAAAATAATATCCATTTTATCCGAATAATTTTCCAAATATGTAAATTTTTTACATTTAAAATAAAAACTGACATTTATAAAAAATTCATGGGATTTGACAAAAATAGCTTTCAAACCTTAATAAAAATTACAATTGCATTCAGAAAATTATATGATCATTTATATTTAATAAAAATTATTTTAATAATAATAATAATTTATTAAAAAATTATTTAATTAAAAAATCCATTAATTCTTGAAAATAGATTTCATTGTTGAATATGAACTCAAAATACTATTTGTGCATTAAAAACAATTTACAAAGTAATAAAAATAAAATGAATATATATTCATTATTATATATAAAATGATACACATATTCATAGTGCTAAGGTCTTGTTACATAACCCCTTGAAACACCTAAGTAAGACCGAAGGGTAAGGTGTGTGATAGTGAGAGACTCATAGGGTGGCTAAGATAACATCTCTCGAGTGGTAATCTCTATCAACTTCCACTTCACACGTAGGAAATTCCATTCAATCCTGATGTGTTGAAGCTCAGCCTGGGATTGGTCAAGAGTGAAGCCCAATGACACCACCTCCTTTCCAACCTCTAAAAAATGGGATTTGTATGGAGAAATTCTACGAGATGAGGTCATAGCATCCTTTTTCTGAGTAAATTGGATTTTCTAATGCCCTATATTTATACTAATCATAGGATCATTATTCAACGAATATATTAGCAATGTTCACAATTCCAAACGGTGTTTTAAAATACCAAAACCTAAAACCAAGGAATTCCATAAGTTATATGTACCCAAAATAATAAATTTAAATAGATCAATATGAATTTTCATTAATGAATGTTTGGGTCGTTATAGTATAGGGTCTAAATTGTGGCTTGAAATTTTTTGAATATAGAATTTAGGTCATTTTAACCCTCATATTTTTAGTTCAATGACATGGTAAACCTATTATTACCTTGAACATGATTAAATTTTATTATTGTTTTCACAATTCTATACGGTAAAAAATAATTTGAACTTATTAGATAATATAAATTATGATGAATAAAAATAGGTAATCATTTTTTCTAAATTAAATTAAAAAAATTGGAATACATTTATTTTAAAATTAATCCCATATACATGATGAGTAATATTTTTTTAAAATTAATGTCTTCCAGAGATTACATAGTTTTTATATTAAAATTAAATATAAAAATTATTATATTACCGATGATCTATTATTATATATAAAAATTTACTTTTTATAATTTATTACCAATTTAATATTAAATTATCTTCATAAATACTTAAATGAAGAGGTTGTTTTCAATTAAATTTTATTAGTTCTCTATATTAAACAAAAAATTAATATTTTTAGGAAATTATAAAAAAATTCAGCATAATATAATTATGATGATATTATATAAAATGTATTGTTATTTTGAAAAATAATTTCCTTAAAAATTTGATGAATTATTTTTAAAATTATTGTGTAAAAAGGTGACAAAACTCCTATTTAGAATAATATTGTTTTTAAGAATAACATTTTATTTATTCTTATCTATTACCTAAAATACACATAATATTAATTTCAAACATTCAATTAAATAAATAATTTATTAAATAAATTATAATAATTATTTATAAGTGGATTTTTTAATTGAATTTAGAAACAATTTTTTTTCATAAAAATGATTTATTTAGAAAAATATTTCATTAATTTTCAAATTATTTTAATTATAATTAATTTTTTAATCAGTTACAAAATAATCTATTCAATATGAATTTTTAAACAATATATTATCATAATTTAGGTAATGTTATTCATACCATTTAATTCCAGTGTCTTAGTGATAACTATAATATTAAATAATAATATATTCATAGTATTTTATGTTTCTTTTAAGATAAGTATATTGTGTATCACAACATAAATTAATTATTGAATGAATTACTAGATAAAATCAATTTTGCAAGTAATGAAAATTATATAATTTATTTAGTTCAGGTGGATAATATTAATTCACAAATTCTATAAGTGTTTTTCTCTAACATGTTTATAATTAATTTCAATCTTGAAATTCATCTTAGTTTTCAAAGGATTGACATTGGAAGATTTCTTCACAAAAACACACATAGGATAAAGGTTTAAAAAAATTCATCTTGAAAAATAGAAAGGTGTTTTTAATGTAATATGGAATAAAATATACCGGGTTTTAAAATTTTATAACATAGGTGAAAATCGAAAGCATAGATATGGAAGAGAAATATAATACCAAAATTCTGATGGAGTGTGACAGAGAACAGGGTTAGCAGAATGTTAATAACTATAAGGAAACATACCAATTATGGATGATAAGTTTCATTGATATCATCAAAAATGATGACAATGGGGAAACCTTTTTTCACGATCATTTACCTAATCTTGTGTAATTTTATTTCATTTGAGACTAAGAAAATATAAAAATGAACATAATTGATATATTTGTATTTCATAGGTACACTTTCATCATTTGTTTGTTCCTTTTTATCTATACACATGATGTCTTAATCTAATATATGAATTTTTAATCTACAGAACACTAAATAGGATCCATAAAATATTGATATGTCATTCCATATATCTCTAGTTAAAAAGAAAATGAATAACATTTATTACCCAATATGGTTAAAAATTTATTTTCTTAATTAATATGCTAATCACTAAAAGAACATAAAAAGATAAACTTAGACCATATCATAAATTTTTAGCCTTCTTGTCAGTACCAAATTTAGAATTTATAAATAAGATCATTAAATTTTTAAAATTAAACTCAACATTTATCCTCCGTATATCATAATGTAAATGTGGATTGTCACATACCAATCATGTGAATACCTTTATCATTTATTCCCTAGAAACATTATAATAACCCAAATTACCATAATGTTTTTTGAAAACATATTTGAATCCTCATTCCTTATATAAAACACATACAATTTGATATATTCTTTTAATCAAAAATTGATTTAAACTTCTCTAATGATATCACAAAACACTTTGTAAAAAAATCATTAATCATTTCCCAAGGTAATATTTACTATCTTCTTTTCATATTCTTAAAAAAATATCTTTATCCAGATATCATTAGATCAACAAGAAAAAATTTAAATGGTTATATTAAAAATATCACCTTTGAATTAAATTAAATTTATAGTCTATGAATAAAATTTAACATATTTATTAATATACTTAACAAAAAACTATTACTGAAAAATCTATATATATTTCAAGATTCATAAAAAATAATCCTTAAATTAAAAAATATCTATTCTTAAATAAACCCATTTCCTTACTAAACCATTAAATTTTATTCTATTCCTTATCTCTTAACAGTTATTTCCTTTTATATGTATATTTTAGTCTCTTCATCATCAACAGTATAACTATTACTTGTAAAACCTTATTAATTCTCTTCACAATCCTTCCCCTTACAACATTGATTTTCCTAATGACTATACATTCAACATTTATAAAATTCAAAAGATTATGATATCTTTGGGATAACATTTTTATCATTCATTTAGTTAAATAAAATTTTCATTTTTCCATTGTAGTTTCTTACTTTGTATCCTCGTTTTCCACACCTAAAACAACTTAATTTCCCATAGATAAATTCCCTTGAGTGATTCTTTATACATTATCAGCATATATGAAACTAAATCTTCTCTCTTCAGTATTATCTACTACCTAAATTCATAGAGAACTCTATCCATATTTTCATTGGTGAGTTAGTGAGTTAGTTAAGGTTCACATTTTTAACCATGTTCTGTGATAACATATTAATAAAATCTCAAAATACGTTACTCTAGTCATTTTCCATTTTCCTTCTCATTAGAAAATGGTTCAGCACCTTCAATTATAAACATGTTCCTTCTGGTTCCTTCCATTTACAAAATCTAATTATCAAATTTTGCGAAGTGATAATCATAATGGGAAACTAAAAAACCTAGAATATTACTTATTGTAAATCTAAATTGAAATACATTATTTTTAATATATGATTCCTATGGTTTTTTAATTTATATTTATTATCATAATATATTTAAATACTTTATTATTTTTCACAGTTATTTTGTGAATTTCTAGAGCATGTCCCCTAGGAGTGTTAAACCATTTGTGTATAAATGCTCATTTTAATGCACTATGTGAAGAATGAGTCTTGCTCAATTCACCCTTTTTAGAGTTATTACCACTGTTTCTTACACCCTAGGGAAACACACACTTTTAGTATATGGATAGGGATGTAATTTCATAGAAATAGCTTTCTATATCCATTAGAAAAATTCTAATATATTTTCGAATACATAACTCATCATTCAACTAATACTTATAGACAACCCTAGACATATCCTTTGAAATATCCATAAGTTTGTCGCTAATGTTTTCTCAACCTATGTTACATAGGATAACTAAATAATTTTTATAATATCATTTCTAACATCCTAGTATTCTTATACATATATATTACATCTTTTTTAATGAATATTAATTAAATTAAACAACTACATGACTAGGTAGCATAATAGTTTTGTTCCTTTGGAAAAAAAATATTATTAATTCATGAATGGTATTCATCTTGTTCCATAAATATATTCCCATTTTGTACTCTTTAAAAAATTACCAAACATCAAACACTTATTTATAAAATTGAGAAAGTAAACATAATAATGTGGGATATCAAATTTTAAACAAGGTAAAAAAAGAGATATCTTTGTAGAACATCAGAATAAGAATATGAGAAAATGAGCATAACATATGAAATTCATACCCTATATATAAATGATCAAAACATTAATTCATTGAATAATGAGATCTATTTCATCACATATAAATCATAAGGAAATCAAATAATGTTATCCATGAGAGAATAAAATTGGTATAATACATAGAATTGTGGCATACACATAATCATAGAAGATAATTTTCATAGTATTCAAGGATCCCTTCCTAGGATATCATATTGGAATGGAATAACTCTGCATACTCTCAGAGTATCAAATGATCATTCCCAAGACCATTGTAGTAGAAAAAATTCTTATACTGAATAGGGTTTACTCACCATTTCATTACTACATATCTAATGAGATAAAAATATTTTAACAGTTCATTGAAAGGAGATATAGGTCCCCCCAATATGAAAATTTAAATCATATTTTTAAATTCTACAATATCTGAACATGTTCATCATAGCATTATACATGAAATGAAATGGGGTTCATTAAGATTTTATCATATCATAAACAAATTAACAAAAAATGTGTTTCATAATAATATCACAATTTCATTATGGTATAAGAATTTAAAATAATAGGGTTTCATAATTGTTCTATCGTGGTATAACCCAATAAAAAGGAATGGAATTCATAACCATCAAATCATAATGAATATAGTCTATTCAAAGGAGGAATAATAATGTTATCCTCATATCGTTTCCCGAGTAAATCATATATAATATCAGTGGATGTTATCTTATATGAAGAATGATTTGGGAAGAAAAATCACTAGGAATATTTCTTATGAAAAATAATATTTCTATGAAAATAAATTTTTAAAACTAAAATTTATAAAATATTTTTGTAATAATTTTATTTACAAATAAACATGAAAACATTTAATCAAATAAATAACAATCATTTCATATATTTCTAGTTGAAAATAACGTTTCCACATTGAAAAAAGTATTTTTAAACATTAAATTTTTTGAAAATATTATTCATTAAAAATTAACATGAAATCATATAATGTAATCTTCAAATAAAATAATGGTCATGATGATAGGAAATTCAATTTATTATATACATGATAAATAATGTTTCCTCTCAATTGTTTTTGGGAAAAACCATTTTGGGAATTATTTTTAAGAACAACATGAATAATATGTTAAAAAAGGGAAAAAATGGTTAAAATCAATTTAATAAATAAATTCTAAAAAAATTAATTTTTTTAAACATGTTTAGAAAACAAGGTTTTGGATGAAAAATGGTTTTTAACTGAATAGAAATTTTTTAGTAAAAAATAATCTTTCTATACTCATTAGTACATAAATATAGTAAAATGAATTGAAAACATGTATTTTTATAAAATAACAAGATGATAATAAAAATAAATAGTTTCCTAGGACATGTACTATAATATTATATCAGTGTAATCATAATTATAAACAATCTTGATAAATAATGATATTATAACATTAAATCTCTAAAACATTGGTAATATTGAAATGTAATCCCCATGAAGGAATATAAATAAATGAAACAAAAATATCATGAGGATAAAAAATTTAATGATATTAGCTTTAAAAGGTTATTTATATACACTTTATACAATAATATTGATTCGTTACATAATCATATGTCTCAAATAATGAAAACAAGACAAAAATACCTTACCAATTTGGTAAATTTTGAACATAAAACCCCATCAAAGATAAATCATCAAATGGATATTTATATTAAAATAAATTTTTTCTATAAGAATCATATAATAAATATATTTTTATTATAATGACCACATAATAGAAATTAGTTGTGATTATGGAATATTTATCACAATAAATAAAAGTTGTTGAAAATCCATAACATCTTTAGTAATATTATGAATTGTAATCCCCAATAACTATTTAAATAATATAAGAATTTTAATATAATTTTTTTTGATATTAATTATACGACATTTCATTGAACTATAACATATTTGAAATAAATGTAATGTGTAGTGATAAGTAATATGTCTCGCTATAATAAAAAATAGTTTAAAAATCGCTAACTTTAAGTATCGAGATCCTCCAAACAGGTTATAAAATCCTATATAAAAATATAATTGTCTAAAATAAATCTATTAAATAACTATACATATATATAATATAAACTATTCAATTTACTTATGTTCATTTATAATTCGATTATTACCAATTCCATGCTAAATTCCAGTTTCACGTAATAACTACATTGATTTTCATATATGTTTTCTTTTTAAATTTTAATTCATCTCACAATGATCATGGGTCCATTATTTTAATAATAATTATAATTAAATAAATATAATATTTATGAATCAAATATAATTTTTTACAAATAAAGAAATATTTTTTTATAAAGATGTACATTATGATCATGTAGATTGTAAGTCGTATGTATGTATGAGTAACATTACTATTTCCTGTTATCATTATGGAATGAAGAAATGTAATAAATTATAATTATATAAATATAATCATATCAAAAATACTATATTATTTTCATTAATATTCTTTTTCATATCATCCATGTGATTGGTTGATGATGAGAGAGGCACAACTCTTCATGAATGCAGTAGTCTACATGTACACGAATGAATCAATTGTCTTTCTATGACTGAAAAGGTAATTAATAAAATTAATGATTATGATTTATGAATTAAAAATATTTAATAAATATAATAATCATGTCATTTTTATCTCTTATATTTATCATTTTTATATTCAATGTAAATCTTTAGAGAAAAACGATTCACATCGCTTCGCAAGGTGGTAGTCTACTGTATACACTATCGACTTTATCATATCCCTTATGGAATGGAGATTTATATATATATATATATATATATATTTGTGTGTGTGTGTGTGATATAATTATTCAATATGTATAATTATGTTATATATATCATATATATACTTTAGTTCCATCATCATACCCAATCATGAGAGGTGGTAATGGATACAAAATGGAAATGGTTCATGAGGTTCAAGTCCTCCGTACAAGGAAATGATGATTTCATAACCCATTTGATGGAAGTATAGATTGTATTAAGTCACCCAAATAACATAAAAAATATATTTAAATGAAATATAGTCATATTAATGTTAAATTGTGTTTTAATAAGAATGGAATGAGGTTTAGGAAGAAATCAAACCAAATTTCCTCATTGAAGAACATTGCCTCTTCTTCAAGAAACCTCCTTCAGTTTACACCAAATACCCTCATCGGGTGGACTTCAAAAAAAAACATAAGTATCATAGTATGAAAGGGTATTTTTTAATGTATTTGGGTAGTCATTTTGTTATCAAAAATGGATTCATGGTTTAAATGTGAGACGAGAGTGGGAAGCCTTTTATTATTGAGGTGAGTGGAAAACATAAATTTTTTGAAAAGGAAAGTGTGTACCAATGTTTTTCACATTCCAAAAGGGTCCAAAATCGAGTATTATATATTATTAGTCCCTATAAAATATAAATATTTCCATAAAATAATTTTAGATAATATTTTGTGTCATTTTAACACTTATCTTATTAGTTTATCCTCCGTTAAACCCATTTTTACCTTGATGGTGGTAATTAATTTTTACAATTTTCACTATTAATTTACATAAAAAATTTCCTTGAAACTATTAGATAATTTAATTTATTATAATTAACAAAATTGAATATATTTTTCTAACTTAAATTCACATAAGTGTAAATTTTTAGTTAAAAACATATCCTATTAATGGGATGAGAAAGAGGGTTTATTCAAAGAGAAAATGTTCAAATGTTCATAATGTATTTAAAGAAATCAATATGAAAGGTATTCCAATGAGATAATATGGAATAATAGATATATAATTGACCTAATTTTTCTTTAAGACCAATATATAATATAATACAATTTTTTAGTTCATTAAACAGTGAGACGGTTTGGAATTTCAATTTAGTATTTTTCATTATTCAACAAAAAATTAAACATTTCATAAATTTTGAAAAAAAATTAAATTATTATAATTTTGTTATTTTGATTTAATAAAATACATTTAATTTAATTTTATAATTTTTTTAAATATATATATATATATATATATTATTAGTGTGAAAAAATTCTCCATAAGTAGTTTTTAAAAAAATGCAGTTTTTAGGCTTAAAATTGGATTTACTTATATATATTTACTATAAAACAATAATTTGAGTTTTAATATTTTTATTGAATGTATAATATTTAAATTTCATTTAAATAATTCCCCAAAATTGGTTTGTTTATATTATTGAGGTAAAACGTGTTTTCTTTCATAAAATTGTTATTTTTAGTAAAAATTTGTTTTATTTTCAAATAGTTTTGATTTTCTTTTTTAATTATTTGTTTCACAAAGTATTCATTAAATATACATGTGTAATACATTTAATTTTAAAATTTAGTTAATTATATTCATACCCATAATTCCAATGGCTACGTTATAACACTCATAATAAAAAATAAAATTTAAATTGAATGTTATTGTTTGTTTAAATTTTAGTGATTTATATAATTCATGTTACACATTATGTTGAGTGTAACTAAAGATAAACTCAATTTTGACTATATTTGAAAATATAAAAATGATTAAATAGATTCGAAAGATTATATTTCATGATTTTATGGGTGTTATACTCTGTGATCACAAATTTATCTTCTTTAATGTGCACATTTCATGATATTATATTCTACTTAGTCATTAAAACATTATTCTATAATTTTTCTATGATCTTTTTGTAGTACTATTCCCTTTCACAACACAATCTACTATATATGTAATAACTTTAATTTGAAATTTTTAATTCTAACTTAATTTAAATTCTAAATTATATTTCTTGACATTTTGACATTAGATATTCAAAAATCATATATCCATATATCAATTCAAATTTTTTAGTTTATGATTATAATATAACAAAAAAACTCCAAGAGATAGCTACATGAATAATGCCTTTTTAATTCTTCATGATTTATACCTCACGATACAATATAACACCATTAAACGTGATAATACAATTTCAAAATAACTATTTTTATCTATAATGAAGATTTTAATATAGAACTTATCCTCATGGTCAAATATCCTTTATACTTTAAAACTATCATGACTATCACACTACCAAAATCAGACCCTCATTGGAAAAGTATCTTCTTATGATATGTAATTGCCTACCATGATTCTAATAGATTAATATTTAAAAAAATTCATTGTGTGGAGCTTCATAAACTATGAAAATTTATATGCATTATTCTAACCAAAATACACCCTTCAGATTATAGGAATCATGTTGTGGTGTTGTCCTTATATCTTATTTTGAGAATTGAAACATTATATTATTTGGAACAATAACATGTATTGTGGTGTAAATTATAAATTCTGATTTCCATATTCTAAATTTAATTCTATTGAGGGTTACTTTATTATCATAGATGTGACATTAACTCACCGAAAAATCCCATAGGGTCCTACCATCCCTGAAGGGTTCTTCACAACCACATTGCAATGTTTTCCACAATTTCGTCCAATTCTATGGTCATTCCTACTACCCTGTGTTGAAAATCATTTGAACCTCCATCTTTACATCCATTATTATCCCCATAGTTTATCTAGGTGCTTCCCTACAGTGGCTCCTTGCTCATGCAATGCTTCTTGATTTCCCAATTTTTTTTAAACTCCAAACACAATTGTCCCCTGGAAGTGGGACTCCAACATATAGATCCAATTAAAAATTATTCATATTCTAATTGAACATTATATAATAAACTATATATAAATGGTGACCTATAATATGAGTTAAATTTTTTTTCTCATGGTTTCAACTTAATCACTACAATGTAGTCTATTGCTTGCATCATGGACTCAACTTTTTTCTTCTAGAATTATAAAAAATTAATCCAACTTTAGATACATTAAAACCCATTAAAATTATTCCAAAAAACCTTTAATAGAAAACAATTATATTTTTAATGTAAATATAATAAACATATTCCTTTTCTCAAACAATTAAGAAGTGTTTTTTGTATTATTTTTGTAGATGTAGGTCATATGTAAAATTATTATATGATACTATAGGGTTTGAGGTAGGAAATAGAGTATTCTTATGCATGGAACCTCAATTAGGGATGTACAAATTAATAGGTAGCAGAAGTTATCAACTATTCATGTGGGGTTACTTGAGATTTATTGGAGAATTGGTACAATTCTAGATTAGTTATAATTTTGATAATGATTTATTTCAATGAATTTCATTCCATGTATCATAGATTTTTTAATATGTTCACTAACCCTCCTTGTGATTATTTATAATAAAACCAAGCATGAGGATAATTCATTTTTGGAGGAGAAACATGTTTATATTTTATACTCGAGTGAAATGATAATGTATGGAATGACATTTTCAATGGTATGTGTTCAATAGAAGGATAAGTGTATCTCATAGGGGACATGAGAGTTTAAGCATGAAATTTTGACGAAATGGGTGACGCTATTTTCTTGTGCGTCCTATTAAATACCAGTAGTATATCTTGGGTAAAATAAGTAATGTGGTGGGGATTTTGTAACACCACAAACTAGGTTTAGGTATGATATAGTTTTTCCTTTTTGAATAATTTGTTTCTTGTTTAAAATTTTAATAAAATTTGTATATTTAATTTTTTTGATTATTTATGTATAGTTGGATATTCATTATAGTTGATTTTAGTCTAGTCATGGGTCCTCCATATATAGTACATCCCCATAGAGTTTTATGTTTTTTAGTATAAATTTTCATTCAATATATTAAATTATGATAGGTTTAATGTCTAATTTTTGATATTTTTTAGCAGATAGTGTATTTGGGAATGACCTGCAGGTGTTGAAATTGAATGGAATAGTTTGGAGGAAAGTTTCTTATTTTTGTGTTATATTTGATTTGTGAAAAGTTTCTTTTGTCTAATTCGTTATATGTCTCAATCTTCAAAAACATATATTATGTATGAGAAAAAAAATATTACTTATTAGTATTTCTAGATAAGGTAATAATCCTTACATTATAAATAATTTATTATATAAAGAGGGAAGAATAATACATATAGATATTTCCCAAATCACAATCCTTACATATTATATAATATATTACCCATATGTTTTTGGATAATGAAAACCCTGACATCTTGAAAAATATATAATGCATGGGGTTTCCATGTAAGGATAAAACCTTTAAAATTATAAAATTATCACATCTATATTTCTTCAAAAGTAAAATACATTTTTCTAAAAGAGATAAAATTTTACATGTAGCTTTATCCCAAGGGAAAACCATTACGTATGATTTAATATGTAATATAAGGATTTTTAATATGGGTAAATCCATATTTATGATGGAATAAATTATATACCTATTAAGAAAAACTATGTATGAACATTTTATATAAGGAGAGTACATAGAATATGGAAGAAATTGAATACATATAGGGATATGTATTATTTATATATGAAACATAATATATATATATATATATATTATGATTATATATCTATTACATATTGTCATATAATAGTGACACATAATATATATTTTTTGGTTGAAAATGTTTGCCAAATTTTGGAATAGGATGATTTTTTAAAGAAAACTCCAAAAAGACTAATAAAATTTTAATATTGTATTTAAATTAGAATTCAGGAATTTATTTCCAAATGTTATAAACACACTTGTAATTGTTATATCTCATTCTTATTTTCCACCCCATGTTCATTCTTCTATACTCATCACCATATTAAATTATTTTTTACTATGCTTTATGGGTAAATGTACATCTATCACAATATATTATTTATTTCTCAGTTTATTTTATAAATTCATTGTCCTATTCTAGTTATCAATTTTTATGTCCTACTTTAGGGTATTTTTTAGAATCATTGACTCCATTGATTTGAGATTGTTTTAAATTCTTATATTAAAATAGGATCCTTCAATGAGTTTAAGGTAGGTAATACAAATGTTATCCCTATGTTTATTCATGTTTTTATATGCGTAATATGTTCTATCACACCGATTTAATTTCTAATTGACATAAAATAAAATATTAATATTTCATTTGATTATGGAAAATTGATTTCGCATTTTATGAGGATTCAATTTACAAATAATAATCCTACATCATTAACCAACCAAAGAGTTTTTTTAAAAATAGGTCATCTTATGAATTGTTACATTCGAAAATTATGAAATATATATTTTTCAATATTAGTTAAAATGTGAGAGGTGAATTTTTTGGAGTGTAATGTAATCCCCTAAAATAAGATAATATTGTTTTCAAAGTTTTTGTATGGGATAAAAACCATCGGTAAATGCTGAAATTATGGTAATTTCACTAGGGTGGGATGTGGGAGACATAAAAAATGATAATATTTTTTGATATGCTTTGGGGTTGGATGTGACACCATTGGTAGTAATGGAATTATTTTAATATTTTATACGGGTGGCATACATCCATTTGGTGAAATTAGTCAATATGTAAAGGTTCTTATATGGGATAATCCATATAGGGAATGATAAAATAAAAATAATAAATTCATAAAACGTTATGGGGTATGACTTGGAAATTAATCAATTTAAACGACATTAGGTGCTTTCAAAAACTAGTAGTGTTGATCTCGGGTGAGGGGAGGTTTTCTATTTAACCTAAGGATATAAATTGGTTTATTTATTTTTGTTTTTAATATTTTAATATGGAATAATCTCAAGCACTTTATTTTGACTGGATATCAGTACAAACACCATTTGTGGAGGCCTACTAAGTTGTAATCGAACTATACTCATGCCATTATGGGTTCAAAATAACAATTTTTGGTTAAAAGATTTTATAATACTAAGGGACATATTATCAATACATTATATAGGTTATAGGGAAATATCATGGTGGATAGGACTAGTATGGACTCTGGACGAGTTTTTTAGTTTTCCTAAGATAGCTTTATTTTGATTATTTTGTAACATTTTATTGGATATAAAATGGAGAGAAGAATATTGGGGTCTATATGAACATTATGGAATGTAAAAAAATAATTTTTAAAAATGCTGGTTATATATTTTTTATTATATTATCACAATAATTTTTTTTATTCTAGATTATTTATTTATTTTTTTAATACTACTTATACTGTAATTTATGGATTTTTAATCCATCGGGTATAGTCTCCCTTAAATTTATATTAAATCCTTTTTCATTTTACAATCCATTAGAATATGTGGATTCATGACTCAGATCATAGAGGGTTGTAATCATAGTATATTAGAGTGATTTGATCAGGGGAGTTACAAAAATAAAGAAGAAAGGTTTTATTAATTTCTTTGAAAGTATATACAAAACATTCCTTATACATAATATCGAAATATTTAATATTCTATAAAAAATGGTAGAAGATATTATATGGAATATGGAATGAAATAAAAAAAATCATATAATGAACCTAATAGATATATTATCATGGTAGTAATTAAAAAACTCCATATTATTTTTTCATATATGATAGAGAATTTCAAACTTGGGATATCATTTTATGTGTTATTTCCTTTTTAGTCGACACATACAATACAAAAAACATGTCTTATTTTTGTTAATATATTTAAATATATATATATTTTCTCCTGACATAGAAGTTCATGATATATATATATATACTCATGGCCATATTGATTTCTTAGTCAAATGACCTTGAGAATGATAATTATTTGTATTTATAAGAAATGGTATTATAATAAATATATTTGGGGCCTATATTTGTTCCTATATAGGATTCTTCTAGTATAAATTCATTCCAAATTTCAGCTACTCGTATGTGGACAATAATTTTTTTTATTGAAATTAAATGATGTCCCATTAGAGAAAAATGGGAAACAAGATTTTCTATTATGTGGGAAAAATTATAAAAATGATATATCAATAAATTTTTAGTTTCATTTTACATCATTTATTTTTTCAAATGAAAAATCTAGAAACAAATAATTGACTCCAATTGGAACATATTTTTGAAAAATATAAACTATCCTTTTGGTTTTCTAGGGGTGAATTTTTATATGTGATTTAATAAATAATTTATTTCAACAATGGGAAAATTATTATAAGAAATATATATATCACATACATATAAACTAACTATAATTTAAGGGTAAATTTTATTATTTGAATTATGTTATTTCACCTCAAATATTTTGTGATGTTTTTTATATATGACCCACATTTTTATAACTAAAATGTGAATTTTGACTTGGAGTAATCATTAATATAATTGGGTGTATTAATTATAGATTAAAAGAATATTGAATCTTTTTAGACTAGGGTATTAACAAAATACATTTCCCCGTAATAAATTTTATAAAAACTAGTCATTTCTATATGAATGTCTTATTATAATAGCAATATAGGAAAAAATATCTATATTTTTTAAATAATCTCATTATTATTTGGAGTTATTAAATTACTATAATCAAAAAGTTTAATTCTATAAATATAGAATAAAAATAACAAATTTTGTTACTATCACATCATTTTATATGAGTTACTACTCAAAATCATTCAATACGTGTGGAAATAAACAATATGACTTACTATAATTCATTTGGGAAATTTATAGAGATATTTCTGCTCTATAAAAATAATAAAATATGGTGGGAACAAAACAAATATTTATCAAAGGGAAATTATCTTTTATTTGAAGAAGTATTCCTACTTTCGATCATCACAATAATTGCAAATCCCTAAACTGACTCACTATAAGTAGTAGATGAACCCAATCATTGCATGACCTTAAGAGTTATTCCCCATATATAATATCCTATTAACATGAATCAAGGGTTTAAGGTATTACCATAGGGTGACAATAACAATTATATTAGAGTGTGAAATAATAATAATAAGAAACAAACATCATAAAAGTCATTGAATGAAGAAATTGAAAATAAATTGATTATGTCATAATAAAAAATACTAACATACAAGCATATGACACAAGTCACCCATTCAAGAAACCATATGCACAAAATAAAAAAAGAAATATGAAAAATACTAACACATAAAACCTCATAGAAACATTCAAAACTCTAACATCTAATCCCATCCAAATAATCAAACAAGAATATGAAATTTCAGTCCTCTTACAAACATAATCCTACAATAGGTGAGATCATGTCATGTACCAAAGTCTCAGAGCCTCTTAAGCATGTTGTGTGTATGTAACATAATATTACAACACCAATGAGGTGTTGTACTACACTAAAAATATAATGATATGTGCATGTGACATTTTTTATGCTTTCACCCGAGTGTGCATCCGTCCATCAAGGACATGCTGATTTTTCCCCACATTACTTATTTCTAATGTCGGGTATCATTCTCCACTTCTTAAGGGAAGTTTGATCCTTGATTGAAATTTGATGATGGGATTTAGGTCTCTCCTTTTGTGGATTCATCTTCAGAACTCGTTACCTAGTCCGAGTCTCCCTTAAAGAATAAGATGTAGTTCGTGAACTCTTATGAAAGCTATATCATTGTGGATTCTGTTTAACTATACTACTTATGTCATGATATTCCAAGGGTTCATTTCATGGTAGTAACCTTCAATTAGAATATTATTTATGTTGGACATCACTGGTGTGTCTAGAT
Source organism: Viscum album (assembly GCA_963277665.1). Classification (NCBI taxonomy): domain Eukaryota; kingdom Viridiplantae; phylum Streptophyta; class Magnoliopsida; order Santalales; family Viscaceae; genus Viscum; species Viscum album. The sequence goes on along the minus strand of OY728141.1, from coordinate 643,938,561 downwards.
GCTAGAACATTGATGTGTCTAGGTTTCTTCCTATTATGATAGGGCTTCTCAAGGGCGTAGAAGACCAATAAATCCAACATCAAGTTGGGAGGAATTATATGCCATTGGAATGTTTCTGAGGCTTTCCTCAGCTTCCCATTCTTAACACAAGGTATGTCGCGATTCTAACGTCTAGAGAAGATGGATCGAACTGATTAGGACACTAATGGGGGTGGATCATATTATTGCATCACTAGGAGGGAGCAACTGAGAATCCTACTAGACTGGTGGATTAGGACTTCCAACTAAGAGGACATCGACCATCCCACATGTTAGGGCTTGTGTGTGGTTAGAACCCCAAAAATTGGTCTGATGCCACTGGGAAGGACTATAAATGGGTTCCAAGCAAATAGGACACCAATGTTTTCCAATGTTTAGGGTTGAACCTTAGATATGATTACAACATACCCTTTTTAGGAGATAGGGATCAAAACCCATATAGTTCAGATGGGTTGGGTGACTACAAGGGCTTACCATCGATTGGAGACAACAACATCTTACTTTTGTAAGGTTACCACAATGGCTTACCAATGGAAGTAGACTATAATGGCTTATCGATGGAAGGGGAATTCAACAGCTTACCACTAGAATGGTTCAACCTCAGGGAGTCCTCCTATGTACCAATTCTAGGAGACATGGATCAATACCCCTACAATTCAAAATCATATAGTTTAATGTCTTGCGGGACAAAAGGGCCATACTTTTTAACATCATGCGGGAAAATGGTGAACCAACTTGAAGTGTTTGGGACTGATTGGTTTTGGGATTTTAAATTAGAGATGATTTCAGCATAACTTTCTTGGAAAAGGATGAGGATCAAAGTACATGTATTTTGGAATGGGGAATACATTTTGACATCATATACGACAAGTGTTGGGATTAAACATTAAATAGGCTTCCTACATACAATTTCTATGAGACAAGTAACAATGTCCACGTAGTTCAGAATGGGTGATTGGAGCTTAAAAACTAAGGCATCCCAAGAGGATTCCATGGTTGGAGCTTCCTCTAATCCCACGTGGGTCATGCGCGGTGTGAGATATAAGAGGTAGAAAATACCTGATGAGCACGTCTCGAAAGGTGTGTCTATGAGGAATAGAGTAGGGCATATGCGTAGTTAGCATCCCAAAGAGGAAACATGGGATTACACTTGGTCAGTGTACAAGGGATATGGAGATTGGGACTTAATCCAAAATGGAGTCCCGATGGCGACAAAGCCTAGAGGGAGAGGGATAAGGAAGTAAAATTCCATGTTTCATTCTCTCCTATAGTCATTGGGCACAGATTAAGAGTGGAGGAGCAGGGATGCTACCTCCTGAAAGAATGGCAAGGGGATTAAACCAACATGGTTTCCATTCCCTATGGAAAAATTCCATTCCAGTAAAGAGGATCCCATTCCATGCAAGGAATATCTCACTCTTGTGGAGAAGAGAGGAGTGGAGAATATCCAAGATGGGGTTCCCTATTATATTTTAGGGGCGAGGAAACAATTTAATGCCTTGTAATGAGGATGATGGTGCTTGGATGTTTATCATCTTGTATCTTGGTTGAGTCAGGTTCACTCCACACCCCTATAACTTACATAACTGATACCCACCCATACATGGTTAAGGGAATGCATCATAAATTCCATGGAATGGTAGTTTTATAGTTTGATCTATTGATGGGTTTACATTAGCATGGATATGAGAAAAAGAAATAGTTTTTAGCGTGCCTATACAAAAAAATCATAAGGCTAAGTAATGAAACATAAATCACCACCTAGGGGACATGAAATCACTTCATACATACCTAAACATTCGTACGGGAGAAAGGTGTATAGGATAGGTGTGTTTCACATAAGAAGTTCTTGAAGACGGTATCCATGGAAGATAGATTGAAGACATGTTTAAAGGTGCACGCAAGGAGGGAGGGTTGCATGAAAAAGAGGAATTTCAGTGTAATAGGCATGAAAATGAGACCTTTTGCACATAATAGGAGACATGTGAATGAAATAATTTGGGGATTCATGGATAAAGAAGGTTTTTTCTCAATTGGAGGAGTTTTGCGTGCAAATTAATTATCAATAAACGAAATGGGTGAGGTTCAAGCCCCATTGGTGCTTCCTGAAGGCGGACCCTTTGGATACCTTTTTGAAAAATCCTAAACCGGAATTCCAACTTTTAGGAATGGAAAGGATGTATTATGTGTAAGGGATATGGTTCAAATTCTTCTACTGCGAGAAGTGAGGGGGTGTGCTTCTATTTATAGGTGATCAGCGGAATCAGGGGGTTGTATGGAAAGAAAAACCTAGCCAATCCATCAGCCGAATGAGAAACTTCATGCTGGCATGATAAAATCCTCATGTTCGCACATGTTTGCACATCAGTGAGTAGTTTTAAATTAAACCCCTCAGATTATTCATGCAGTATTTTGACCCATCACAGAACAGTTCTCTGAGTCTAAATATGCCTTTAGTTATTCCAACAATTCTTTCCAGAGGGGTTCAATTGATTTAGGTGCCTACAAATCGCCCCACTCGAAATCGGAACTATGAGAGGACGCAGAGGTCAGATTCTGAGGGAAATGTCGAGACGCATGGCCACATTGAGGGTAGTGCAAGAAAATGGAACATGTGGCACGCAACCCCATTCATGCACTTGTAATACCCTATTCATGCCTATAAATAACCCCCAGGGGTCCCATGGTCCATATAATATTTCTAGCGCGATGAGATTTGTAGTTCTCATGCACATAAATATAGGCTGCATTTGCATGAAATCCTTTCTGTTTTGTGTGGAAATTCTCACATTTGGTCACTATTTTGCATGCACCGACCGTTTTCTGCATAGATTTCTTATATTACTCACAACCTCCTGGTTATCTCCAGACATTACCAAAAGAATGGCTTCTGATCGGAGTGGTGCTAGGAGAGAATCTATCAATGCTGCTCTGAGGGATAAGATGAATATGAACAGTGAGGTTTCTAGTTGAAGGAATGTTTTATCTGATAATCTATCCCTTTTCAATAGGCTGACCCAATCCCAAAAGAATTATGTGTTATCTGATAGCGTACTGATATAGGACTTCGGTATTTTTGATGAGGTACTAGTTCTAGGATTTAATATTGATACATTGTATTCATGGGTGAAGGGTGAGGATGATCTTCCACGATACATATTATAAAAAATGGTCCTCCTTCCAGGGAAACTAGGGACATGGATTTTTATGTCATGAATCCAAGGGCCAAAACCATATCTGGAAGTGATCTGGTTTCCGAGGATTTTCTGGCCCATTATTCAAGTACCTTCTGGCAGAGCATCACTAATGAGACTAAGGGTTGGTTGTAGGATTGGTACCTAAGGTCCGAAGGAAATTTCACATGTGATTGGGCTTGGGAGTATTTGGTATGCCAATCATCCGAGTAGTTTTAATCATAACAGAGTGACATCATGTAGTTCATGGTTGTGTAAACATCATAGTTTCATTTTTACATCATATATGATCTTGGGGAGGAGTTGTTTAGCTAGTGGTCCTCTGATAAAAACACCTTCCGTCCACATAATGTGTTGTTTGGAATTAGTCTTTGGGATTTTCATTACATTAGGGGAATACCTTTAGACAGGCATCAGTATAAGGAGTTTCTACTAATAGAGAATATCTGGTGGGACAAGTCACAGACTTCCATATTGACATAAAATCTATTAGAGCTAACTAAGGAGAGGCTGTTGGTCAAGTACTTTTTGAAAGAAATACCCTACTCAAAGTGGTTCATACTATGTTTGCACAAAGACCAAAATATAAAGGTGTCTGGGTGAGGACAGTGGTGTCTGACTGCGGTGCATAGAAGCAAGATCATGTTATATTGGAGGATCTTAGTGATTGTAGAATATTGATTCAGGGGATTTTTTGTGGATGAAATCCATAAAGTTAACATCTATTATGCCAGATTTCTTACAACATTATTCAGTGGGAAACTACTGCATGTAAAGGATACTAGGATTGGAGTTTGGAAAGCAACATTAGTGATGGCCAACATCATGGAATCCAATCATAGGATTAACCTAGGGGTCTAGGTGCAAGCCCGAATGTACGCTGTTCTGGGGAATATTTCTATAATAGGCATTTTGTGGAGGATATATGGAACTTTCCAAGTCCTTCATGGTTGGATCACGACTCTCTGTGGTGGGTAGACATTTCCAAACTCCATTCATCCCCTAGGTAACGGTCTAAGACCATCTTTATTTAATATTTCTAGGATCATTCCATTGACGGTTAATGAATAAAGGATAAGGTTCTGGATAGTTAATCATGCCAACTTTACCATTATTCTGTTCCTCACCCTGGCCATCCAAATGGTAGAGGACGATCAAGGCTCACTAGAGAAAAGATAATACTTTAAAAGCATCAGAGTTGTAGTGATTGTGGCCCGAGATGATGGGAAGATACTTTGTGATCCCTAAGTGCCATCATGGTTTTCCAAATAGGTTGGATGAATCAAAAAGATCTCAAGGAATGTGTATATATATGATTGGGGAGATAAACATCCTTCCATTATTCATAAAATGTGTATGATTGTCACAACTTATGGCTATGGTGAGGTAATTACCATTCCCCCACATTGGAATTGATGTTTTTCTCTAAAAAATATATGTGCAACCTTGGGTGCTGGAATATCTTAAGTGGCTCTTACTGAAGTGAGTTTGGCAGCTCAAGGGGCTAGTGTAGAACATGGATGGTGAGAGAATATACAAGGTGCCACTAGGGAGGAGAGTCCAGGAACAAGTCGGGATGCTGGGTCAGTACAGTCCAGAACTTCTGCGGCAGGAATGTCACATGGTCCATCCATACCCCCGTCATCCATAGGGAGAGGGGCTCATGAACAATCTTGAGGAGAGTCTAGGGAGCTTCTTGGAAGTAGATAATCTATCTGCTTCAACCTTATGAGGATACAATCCTCCCGATGTTGTGGTCATCCTAGTTGACCCTACATCAGTCAATGAGCCCCTATGTCCTTTGAAAAAAAAAAGGTTCGATATGGGATCCAGTTGTAATAAATTTTTCTCATTTGGATTGAGGATAAGGTGAAATTTCATCCCCAGTATGCATACTTGATAGCCAAGGACGTATATGCATTCCGGTAGGGGGGAAATGAGGAACCACATCTCTTAGGAAATATGATTCTTGGCTAGGAGAATTATCCAGAGAGAATACTTTCAGATATTGACAATGGTCATGAGGAGACAGAAAAAAGTGAATCAGAAGAAGAAGAAGAAGAAGAAGAAACAAGGGAAACTAAAGGGGAGGATGGATGTAAAGGGTCTCAGGGAACAACCCACCAAGAGAGTCCTTAGTAGAGTGGTGAGATTGTTGGATCGGACATGAAAATGGCTCGGAAACTCAAGATTCACCACTATTATCATCCTAACCTTTACTCTTTTCTTCATTTGTAATCACCAATTAAGATTTTATCCTCTTCAAGTGAATATTAGTGTTGGTGGTCAGGAAGTTCCACCCGCAAGGGGTAAATTTGCACCGATAGAACAAGGTGGAGAGCCAACACCCATTACTGAATTGACAAGAGATGAATGATCTCTTACAATCGTAGCTCCTGTAGTAACTAAAACACCATAGGCTGATGTGCTGAGCTCTTGTAAATTTCATTCCTCATATTCCCATATTCACCATCGGATAACTCAGTTAATCAGTGCATTCATTGTTTTTGTATTAATTACGATATTAGAGGCTTGATAAGCCTTTTAATATAGATAATCTGGATAGAATCTGATGGTGACTATTCCAACCCAGTCAGTACCCGCTTCTCAAAAATATCCAGTCCCAGCACCCAGTGAGAAAAGGGTTGCATCCACTAGGGATATCACTGCCTAGGAGGGGTCTGAAGGTGGAAGGGGAAATGTTTCTAAAATAGAGATAAGAAAGATAGATCACCCACATATCGAAGAGACAAACCCCTTGGGATGTATTTAGAGGAAGACCCTGTCACTGATCTTCTAGCTGATTTTTCCAAATATCAGCTTGAAAACCCTAAGAAGATAGATGATTATGATAATGAAGTAGCTGAGGAGAGCCGTATGATGCCGAACAAGGGGTGGAAGTTTATAGGGAAATTCCTCAAACATCCAATATATGAATGGGTGCCATGAATGGGATCACCATGCACCTGGACACACCTTCTCTTCGTCAGAGGGTTGTATGGTCATCATCTTTGCATGATGATCTAGGATTAAAAGGCTAAGAAGATGCGGGAGAGCATCCAATGTTTCACTGTTGATAAGTGCCAGAAAAATTCTTTTAACATTTCAATGCTCTTAATGGGGATTAAGAAGTTTAAAGTCATGAAGAACAATCAAATTAGTGAGACATATTCATCAAAAAAATCAGTGACTATCGAACGGTTGAAGTACAAGATGGTCGAAGTCCAGGAGCAAGTGACACAGGAAAATAGTCTGATGGATGTGTTTCAAGATGTGTGGGAGTGAGAGCAGATCAGAGCTAACGAGCTCCACTACATAGCAGCTGACAAATATTAGGATCTCAATGAGGAGGAAGTAGTTTGGGAGGCTATAATCCAAATGGTGGTAGCTTTGGAGCGATCCAGAAAGTGGGTTGATCCATAAGGGACATGTTTTGGCTGAACATATATTCATATCACCTTTTTTAATCCCAAACTTCATGAAAAGAGTTATTATATTCTTACTTGTTTATTTTAATTATTACATCTCAATCATAATTATGGGGTAACCAGCTATGTATCCCTAATCCCACATGGGGTGGCACTGAGTGTGAGAAACTAGGGGGTGACTACCTAATTATTCACTATGTGTATGTGTGTATTGGATAGTCCTTAAAATACATGGAGTTTTAATAACCTGCATTATTTTTGATCCATTGGTAGGCTCTTGACTAGATAATATAATTCTCAAAATAGTCAAAATGTTTTCCATTAATTTATTTTGGTACACGAGAGGGGTGATGCCAAGGGTGTTGGAGTCTATCTGAACAATGTGGAATGGAAAGTGTGAATCACGATACCCAAAATTCATGACACTATAGGGGTGGCATGACAATAAAGAATAAATATTTAATGTTTTCAAAACACAGTATCCCTATTGTGTTAGACTGAAATGGGGATAACAAATAAGGGTTGAACACTGACCATGATTGAAACACATGTCATGAATCAATATTTAATTCAATATTCTTCTAGAATGACTTCCCAAGACAATAGGTGATCCACAGGCTGTATATCCTTACTATTAGGGGGTTTCTTTATGAATAACATAGGAAGAGAATCCAAATAAAGGGTGTTCAAAGTGTGGAGGTGGAGTGATGGGCTGTTCAAAAGGATTCCAACCCTCATGAAATTATGACACCATGATGAAAACACATTTGGTGAAAACATCATTCTAATCTGGGATCGTACCTAAATCTAGATAGTACCTCTAGGGTGAGGACCTGGAATTCCTTGTATTTTTACCTCCTACTAATGAGGATGATGGAATGTATTTTAACGTCATTCGGTAAGGACGGTGCACATGGTTCTATGGTCATACTACTGGGACCAAGGATAATATTTTTAGGTCATGTTGAAAGAACTGTAGGCTCCTAGTTTAAGGTAATTGATATAGGAATGTGATCGAGGCCAAAGTGCTTGAAATGTTAACAACCCAAGGGATGTGCCCAAGGTGAAATGCCCAAACATCGCTTGGTATCCCATTTGGATGAGAATCAAGGATAATGTAGTTCTAGAGCACAGCGTGGTCAAAGACCATTGCTGGTACTTGTAATCCCCTCTGTCGAGGAGGCTGGCACATCCCAAAGTTACCACGGGGCATCCTAAACTTTTTTAGGGTTGGACGACAGTTTAAATTCATCCATTGAAGACATGGTTACCCATGAAGGAATACACATGGTGTTGAACATACCCCGACATGAATGAGGACTATAAAATTCCACACCACACTATGTCTTCCCAATGGGTTCCTTTATATCATAGACTATATGTGGCCTCACATAGGTACGGACCTGGCTTGGGCACTCCTACATATCCCATGGGGATGGGAATCAAGTGATATGTAGTTCTGGGAAATTTCATGCAGTTTAATGTCATGAAACCAGGACATGGTTGGATCTTAGTTTTAAGGTCTTAGAGTTCAGACCATAATGGGAAGGAGCAAGGTAGATATATGGTGCTGCTATTGGAGAAAACGATGTGTAGGAGGATAGTAGAAGTATGTATCACACCATGTGCCCCCCAGGGAAATTTTATGTCAAGGTACCATAAGTGAAATTTGGGATGGGACTGGGGCAAAGTGGTCAGGCATTCCTACATACCTAGTCATAATGGGGATCCAGCCAAACACAATTCTAGAAGTGGCATGGTAGGGTACCAATTCAAGGGACAATACTATCACGCAGGTCTGGCCCACACACCAAAATAAGCATCATTTGATAGATCTTGTTAGTTATTAAGGATAGAAGTCTGTTTTTTTAATCAAATACCCTAGGATGGAGAATCTGGGTGTCGATGTAGTAATCATGCTATCTGTAATCCTAGAAAAATGGCATGGTAGTTAACTAATACAAAACATGATGTCCCCTCTAGTGAGGATACCACAATGTGGTTCCATTTTTTTGTCATGCTTCCAAGACAATATTTTCATAGTTTAGGGTTGTATCATAGGGCCAATACAAGAATTTTAATGTCTTACAGAGAAGACCTTGTAGTTTAAATTCATTTGGGACCAGGATACTATTTAGTGTCATATGTCTTGGATGCATATAGAAGAATGGGGTTTTATATGGAATGCATGAGGTGTGATAAAGCATACATGATGTAAATGAGGACCAGGTTCATACCAAATCACGCGACACTCCAGGGAAGAGACTTCATGCCAAATGGTATAGAAAAGATTAAAGGATATAGGGCTAGTCTCAAGGATGAAATGTTTGGGTGTTCCAATATATCCCAAAAGAATGGTAATCAAGCCACACGTAGATCTGAGAGTGCAGTTTAACTTCATGCTAGATGAGAGGTGGGATAGACTAGCTCCTAAAAGGGGAGAATGAGGGGTATCTATTGAAAACCTAATGTCAATAAGGACATAATCCCACACACGCCACACCACACAATCCTGTATAATCAAGTCCAAAAGGCCGAACAAAAGAGGTAATTAGTGGAACTTGAGCTAGACTCGAAGACGAAATCTCTGGGCGTTCCTACGTATCCCATGATAATGGTAATCAATCTGTATGTTGTTCTCAAAATGTCATGATGTTTAACATCATGTGATAAGGAAATTGGGAGATCTTTGTTTGAGGATGTTGAAATTGGACCATAGAAGTGAGACTCTTCTAAATTGGCATAATCCTTGACAAAATAACTAATCCTGAATGATCCGCGCTCGGTGTGTGAAACAAGGGTGGATAAAGTCTTCCCAACACTTGGAATACATAGAGAGGAAATAGTGTGGAGCCACAAATGACACCACACCATTTATTCGTCCCCCTAACACACAAATGCGCACTACAAGATATCACAAAGAATGCTGAAATTCCACATTGTCATGATGGAGTGGAAGAATATGTGAATCACACAACTGATATTTCAGGCTTAATGGTGGTGGCGTAATGATGGTGGATGGCTGTTGACTGTGTTTGAAACACAACATCCATATGTTGTGGCCTGAAATGGGAATTAACAATTGAGCATCGACCGCTAACCAGAATCGCAACACGGTACATGTATCAAATTGTTGTTAAAAAATTCTTTGGGATGTTGGTTCAAGATGGTAGGAGAGTCCTGAGGGCTAAAATCTATATCATTCATGGGTTCTTTTGAATGTGAATGATGATGAAAGATGAAATAAATGGGAACGTGAAGCATGAAAGGGTCCAAAAACAGGTCTATGTAGAATCCAACACTCTAGGTCCTATACCAGAATTCTTGTAAGCACATTAGTGAGTATCCAAAGAGGGTCTAGGGACCCAATATGAGAAAAAATGACTTGAGAAGATGAGTGGAGGATAGGGGAAGTGAAACCTATAAGAAGAAAGGTTGTTGTGTGGGTGTTTCAAACTCGGCCTAAATGAGGACATAAGCCCACACCACACCAAATACCCACCTCAGAGGGTGTAGGCCAAGTGGATGGAAGGGAGAAGTGGTTTCTATGAAACATGGTTAGACTATAAAAATAATGTCTTGGAATTCCTACATATCCAATGAGTATGGGAATCAATCCATGGGTAGTTCTTGAAACTATCATGCAGTTTAACGTCATATGATATGGACGTGGTATATCTTAGTTTACAGTCCTAGATCTTCGACCATAAATGCCTAGTTTAATATCATGTGAGTGGGAAAAAATATGTGGTGATCTCCAAGGAATGGAATACATATTGTGGTTATGACAAAACTGATATAAATGGAGGTAAGAAAATTATGTACCTCACCATGTGTTTTACGAGGAATTCGAGCCAAGGGGCCAGACCCAGGGGGAGAACCTGAAAATTGGGGTTGGTCCTACAGACGAAATATTTGGGAATTCATACATATCCCATGATGATGGGAATCATGCCACATGTTCTTTTGAAAGGGCTATGAAGTTTAACATCGTGTAGTGATGATGATGGTGGATAGAAGAACATGAGGGTCATGTGGTTCGATCATCATAAACCTGATAGCCAAAAAAGTCTACACTACACCGTGTGGGATCCTCTAAGAGAACTACACCAAGGGGTAGTCAAAGAGATGGATTTGAGTAATATTATCTAAAACAAGACGTCTAAGCATTCCTACGTATCCCATGATGATGGGTATCAAGCCGTACGTATTTCTTGAAATGTTGTGCAATTTAACATCACGAAACAAGGACATTGGGAGATCTTAGTTTGAGGTCTTAGAGCTCATACTTTTTTGAAGATTATTGTCATTTGGAATTTTATACATAATAGTTTATGGACATAGAGGTTAGACCATAATGGTATATATGCTGCTCATAATATTAATGTCATGAAGGATGCCAAAGTAGTTTAACATCATGTAGGACTAGACAATTTTAGGTCTTGTAGGACTAGGGCATACTCAGGCAAAGTATTTCTTGAGGAATATGGAATCGGTGGGAGGATTTATATGATCACCATTCATGGTACCCAGGGAGTATGCTCTATTATGGTAAACCATTTGAATAATGTAAGGTCCATTCCATTTGGGCATCATTTTCGGTGGTTTTCTACTTGGTATCATTTACATTCTCAGGGTTACCACTATGTCACCTAGAAAGAAAGAGAGGAGGTGAACATTCTTTTTGAAAGCTCTATCTATCTTGTTGTAATGCCTCTCTAGGTTTTGTAGGGCACAGATCCAATTTTCCTCGAGCACTTTCAGTTCATACAGATAGAATTAAGCTACATTATCTAGTGTATGCTGATCGTAGAAAGCTATGCTCAATGAGTTAAACTGAATGTCGATGGGCATGACTACCTCTGTTCTGTACACAACGGAATATGGGGTCACCTAAGTAGAATTGCATGTCTTCGTCCGATAATCCTAGAGAGTGTTGAGGAGTTTATCCAGCCAATTCTTCGGTTCTGCCCAACCATCATCTGTATAATGTTAGAGAGCATTTTGTTGAACACTTCGATGTAAACATTTTCTTCTACATAATAATGGGGATATGGTTAGAACAAATGTTGTATTTGGAATACAACTTATTTAGTCCAGCTACCTGGATGTTGGTGTCATTATCGGTGAGGATAGTGTGAGGGAATCTAAATCAGTAGAAGATATTGGAGCTTAAAAATTCATTGATAGAATGGTCCTTGACATCATTGAGCAGAAATGACTCTTCCCACTTGCGAGGACTATTTTTTTTCTCATTTTCATGTTCATGAAGATGCCAATCTTCTTGATCAGCCTCATGTAACATCAATATGTTCACAGATTTGTTTCGGCACTGGTCAACGGTGAAACATTAGCTGCACTCCTACCTCTTCTGAGCCTTGTAATAATAGATTATCATGTGATTATGATGAGTTTCCACCCCTCTGGTGCAGAAAATGTATAGCTAGGCGTGTATCGATCCCATTCATGGCATTCATTCATATATTGGATGTTTGAGGGAGTTCCTGATACACATACACCCCTTGTACTGCATTATAGGACTCTCCTCAGCTGCTTCAGGATCATAATCATCTATCTCCATAGGTTCTGCAGGACAGTATTCATGGAAAGAATCTAAATGATCAGTAGAAGGGTCTCCCTCATGAATCCCTCCCAAGGGGTTAGGATCTTCAATATGTGGGAGTTCTTTCTTTATTGTCTCCGTTTCAGCAATTTATCCCATCCCAGCTTCAGACCCTTCCTTGGAAGTGATATCATCGGTGGTCACAACCCTTTTCTCACTGGGTGTCAAGACTGGATTGGTTTGAGAAGCTGGTTCTAAATGGGTTGGAATGGTCACTATTGGATTATCTGTAGATGGCCTGGATTCAGTGGCATGTCGAGCACCCAGTATTATATTTACTACACACATAATGAATTCCCTAATTAGTCGATCTCTCTGATAGGAAATATAGGTATCTAAGGAATGAAACTTACAATAGATCTGTGCATCCACCTCTATAATAATAGTTACTGTAGGAGCTACCACTAAAGGATATCCTTCATCAATTTTTAATTCAATAATAGGTGTTATCTCTCCACCTTGTTCTATCGGTGCACCTTCACCCCATGCGGTTGATGCTTCCAAACCACCAGTGCCAATATGTTCCTGAATAGAATAGAAGTCTGATTGGTGATTATGGATGATGAAAATGTGAATTATTTGGATTATAATTGGGGAATACCTCAAGTTTCACAACCATTTCCATGTCAGAGACAACAATATCCCCACACTCCCAATGACTCCCTTGGTGGGCCATTCCCTGAGACCCTTCACCTGCAAGCTCATCTTTAGCTTCCCCTAATTCATCATCATCATCATCATCTTCATCTTCTTATATTTCACATTCTTCTATCTCCTCATCACAGTTTTCATCTTCAGATGGATTTCTTTCCAGATTATGCTCTTGGACGAGCATCACTGTCATCAAGAGATGTGTTTCCTCGCACCTCTCCTACTGGAATGCATATACTTCCATGGTAGTAACATAGGGAGATGATAACAACTATATTATAGTTTGAAATCATAATAATAAGAAAACATCAAACATGTCATTGTATGACTAAATTGAAAATAAATTGATCATGTCATAACAAATAAAATACTAACATACATTCATAAGACACAAGTCTCCCATTCAAAAAACCATATACAGAAAATAAAAAATAATTATGAAAAATAATAAGACGTAAAACCTCATCAAAACATTTATAACTCCGATATCCAATCCCATTCAATCAATCCCACTTTACTATGAAATCTTAGGCCTATTCCCAACGTAAACCTACAATATGTGAGAGCCTATCAGGTACCCAAGTCACCTAGACTATTGGGTATGGTGTGTGTATGTTATATAATAGGCCAACACCATTGAGGTCTTGTACTGTACTAATAATGTAGTGATATGTGCTTGTGACATTGTTTCCAATGCTTTACCTGGGGCATGCATCCGTCCGTCAAGGACATCCAAATTTTTTCTCTGTATTCTTGCATTCAGAGGGATGCATCTACTACTTATTTTGAGACATTTTCTCCTAGATTAAAATGAGGTGATGGGATTCTGGTCTCTCCTTATATGGATTCCTCCTCGAAACATGTTACATAGTCTAGGTATCCCATAAAGATTAAGACATTGTTCATGAAACTCTTCCCAGTGCTATATTATTTTGTAGGATTTTTAATTACACTGCTTCTATTGGGACATTCCAAGGGGTCACGTTAGGTAAGCATACTTTGATTGGGGGAGTTGTAACATTGGACATCACTGGAATTATTGGATAATGTAACACTGATTCATCTAGGTTTCTTCCACATATGATAGGGATTTTTGAGTGCTTGGAAGCCTAAGGAATCCCACGTCGAGTGACAAGGAAATATATTCCATAGGCATGTCTCTGAGGTTTTCCATAATATTCCATGCTTATCACAGGGTAGGTGCTAAGTTTAAAATCATGTGGAGATGTATCAAAATGATTAGAACAGTAATAGGAGTGGATCAGATAGGTACATCCCCTTGAGGGAGAATCTAAGAATCCTACTAGATGGGAAGATCCGGACATCTAATGAGGATGGATCTGAGGATGCTTGTGTCCTTATAAAGGGGACTCCAGAGTTTCTCATTATTTAGGGTTGAACCTCAGGGAGGTTTCCTACACACCCTATCCTGAGAGATGGGCATCAATCGCACATTGTTCAAAGGTGTGATGAATCGGGGTGTTCTCAAAGGTTAGTGACCCCGGGACATGTTGGAGCTTACACATGGTTAGCATATTGTTGCAAGAGGATAGTTCATGGGTAGATGGTTTGGGGTTGTGTGGGGTCTATGCATGGTTAGTCGGTCGTGCTCCATAAAGAGAAGCAATGGGGTGAATGGTGTTATCTCACCAGGATGTTGTGTCATGGGTATGAATCAAGATGGATATGGATGACTGAGTGATGTGGATGGAGAATGATATGGAACCGACATGAAGGTGATAGTTGTGTTGGTCTTGAACCATAGATAGGATTCTTACGTATCCCTATGACGGGAAATCAAAGTCAACGTAGTTTGGTGGGGCGATGGGAAACATGAGAGGCCCATGAGGATGGTTGCATGGGTGGGAACTATAGGAAGTAGAGCCTCTGGATTGAGGCATGACCATACCGAAACCCAAATACTCAAGTGGGAGAGCTAGATGGCACATGGGTGATAGGTTTGAACCTCCAGGAGGCTTCTAACATAACCCCATGGTAGGGAATAAAAGTACACATGGTTTGGTTGGGGTATGGGATCAGGTTGTCCATAGAGAACATTGACTCGACAACACGATAAGGCTTACACATGGTGAGAATCCTTAGAATTGGTCTGACGCCAATGAGACAGACCAAAGATGGGGGGTCCCATTGAATGGGAAAATTATGTTTACCAGTTTTTGGGGTTGAACCTCATAGAGCCTTCCTACATACCCTATCTAGAAGATAGAGATCAAAACCCACATAACACAGATGGGATTGGGGACTCCAATGACTTATCATCGGTTGGGGACCACAACAGCTTATCGTTGGAAGGTTACTACAACAGCTTATGGATGGAAGGGGACTACAATGTATTATCTCTAGAAGTAGAATTCAATTACATTCCATTGGAAGGGTTGATCCTCAGAGATCCCACCTACATACCATATCTAGGAGACACAGATCAAACCTACCACAGTTCGAAATAATACATTTTAACATCATTAAATTCATAAGTGTCATACAGTTTAATGTCATGTAGGATGAGGGTGAACTGATGTGAAGTGTTCAGGACTAATGGGTGTTGAGATTGAACCTCAGGGAGGCATTCTATTTACCATTCTTGGAAATGGGTAAGGATCAAGGTCCACATAGTTCGTAATGGGGAATATTTTTTAATGTCATATGAGATGAGTCTGGGGATTCAACCTCAAATAGTATTCCTACATACCATGTCTTGGAGACAAGGATCAATGTTTGGGTATTTTGGAATGGGGGCTTCAGACTTGCACACTAATGCATCTTGAGAGGATGTCATGGTCAATGATTTCTCTTAGACTGGGTGACTCATGATCGGTGTGAGAAACAAGAGGTAGAAAAGAAATAATGATCATGTCATGAAATTTGAATCCATGAGGAATAAAGTAGGGCTAATGTGTGGTTAGTGACCAAAAGAGGAAACAAGGGCATACACTTTGTTAGAGGCCCAGAGAGATTGAGATTGTGACTTACTCCAAGATGGAGGCCCACTAGCGAAAAATCCCAGAGTTAGAGGGATGGGGCAGAAAAGGTCCCTGTGCCCATCTCTTCTCTAGTCATTGTGAATGAAAGGAGAGAGAAGGATCATGGATGCCAACTCCTACAAGAATGGATATGTACTTACACCAAGATGGTTGTCCTTCCCTGCGGATAGACATCATTCCATAAAATAGAATCTGATTCCATGTGTGGAAGATCTCACTGTCATAGAGAAGAGTGGTGTAGATAATGTTCAAGATGGGGTACCCCACATATATTTCATGGGATGAGTCAATAGTTTAACATAATGTGCTGAGGATGATGGTGCTTCTTAGTTTATGGTCATGCAACTTGGACGATGCAGGTTAACCATACACATATAGGACTTAAATAACTGATACTCACCCACCCTTGGGGAAGGGAATGCATCATCAATTCCATGGAAAGGTGGTTCTATGGAGTGATCCCTTGAGGGGCTCATGTTAGCATGGAAATGTGGAGAAGAAATAGAAATTAGCATGACTATGCAATGAAATCATGAGGCTATGTAACGCAACATGAAGCACCGCCCTAGGGACCATGAAATCACATCGTACAAACCTAGAGGGTTGTACGAGAGAATGGTGTGCATGATAGGTGTTTTACGAATAAGAATCTCCTGAAGATGGTGTCCAGGGAATGAAATTGAAGAAATGTTTAAAGTCACACACAAGGAGAGAGGGATGCATCAAAAGGAGGGAATTGCGTGCAATAGGAACCCAAATGATAACTTTTGTGCTCAGTAGAAGATGGGTGCATGCACTAATCATATGTTGCACAAATAAAGGAGTATTGTGCATAATTGGATGAGTTTTTTGTGAAAATTGATTATTAATAAAGGAACTAGGTGAGGGTCAATCCCTAGTGGTCCTGCCTAAAGGTAGACCCCTAGGAGACCTGTTGGGGAAATCATGTACTTTAATTCTATCTTTTATGCATAGAATGGATGTATTATGCACATGGGAAACAGTTCAAAATTTTCATTCACCAGAATTTCGAGGTGTATGTTTCAATTTATAGGCAATCATCACAAGGGGAGAGGATGGAATTTAGTTATAGCATAAAACCTAACGCATTTGTCGGCCATGAAGCCCTAGTTGTGCATGTTTGTGCACCTATGAGAGGTTTTATGTGAAACCCCTCAGAGCTTTCATGCATCCTTTCGAACCATACCAAATCGGTTATTCGAGTTGAGATATAACTTTGGGTTTTCCAATAATTTCTACTTGAGGCCTTCAGTGGACTTCAACACCTACATACATGCTTAAAATAATTAAATACATTTCAAAAAAAATTAAATACAACCATAGAGAATAAAATATTAGTCATGTTTTAGAATATACTTATGTAACTCAGGGGTACTATTCCAAAAATTTCATCAAATCCTTTCCATGAGTGTATATATGTAACAAGTTATATTTCCGATAACCAATGCAGATCCTCATATTCGAGACCCTGATGGGATATACATTTTTGATCCATGGTAAGAGTGTCTTGAGTAATGTGAATAACTTCTAGGGAACCTCTATTAACTCACCAGGGATTCTACACTCACACCACCACCATGATGAGTTTCATACACTAGAGAGGAACCAAGAATCCCTCATCAATAATCCATAAGGAGAAACACCATTATTTCACATGGGAATTTTTAGTGTCATACCAATATATTATTCCTAAATGGTAGAGGCCTCATGATATCCTATAATTAGAGTCATTTTTGAATCCTATGTTTCCTAGGTGATCTGATAAAATATTCTTTTGGATGTCATTGATAATCAACCTAGAATAAACATATCATGGATCCTCATTGGAACCATCCCAGGTATATCCAACTGATCATAGAGGGTATCCTAGGAATTTATTGAGGTGATATAGTAGTCTACCTTAGGGTTTCCATCATTCGTGATCAAGGATATAATCCCACCTAGAACCTAACATCGACATTCATATCCTAGTATTATAAGGCCTTAGTAATGGTCTAATGTTGCCACCATTTTAATCTACTCTCCCCGAGAATTCATATTGGTCTCACTGTTTTAAATAAAATCCTTGAATCATGAAAATTCATGCTTGTGTGTTATCATATACATTGATGATTGATCCTAGTAACCCCCAACGGGAATCCATCATTATGTCAACCATATAATATTCTTTTCAAACTATGCATCTATCCCCAAAATAGTGTGATACCATACCCCTGTCATCTCAAGAATCCCATTGGTAGCATCTAACTTATGAGGTGTTCTGGAGAATCTTTGGATTTCACTATTGAACCAGGCCTAATGGATAATTTACATGTGTCTAAGGAAATTAAATAAAATATGAAATAATATACAAAAATAACACATGGTATGGTTTAATTCCCACAGACATCACCATATTCGCACCCCCAATGGGCATACACATTGATTTATATTATGGGGTGACACCAACAACCATATATACACATATGCCTTTATACCTAGTTAGGGTAAACCCTCACAGGCGAACCTGAATGTGCCCCCTAGATCATTACCCAATTGTAAGAACCCACTCAATATTCTCAATCACAACTAGTATTGTATAACAATTCCTACTTCTTAGAGGAAATAATATCTGATTACAATATCAAATTCAGACAATTAACACAAAGGATATAGGGTTACTCCATGGTATGACTATCTTAGGATATATTTCATGGCCCATCCATATGTCTAGGTTTACTCTATACAGGTAAACTAACCCAAACAATCTCTAATATTTCTTGATCTATCGTCCTATGCCCAAACACATATCATAGTTCTTCTTCTTTATATCTAGTTTCATCCACCTCATGTCACATAAAACCCCCTATTAGAGGTATCCATGTACCTTTGTATCCTATTTTTATAAGCCTCAGCTAATAGTGGTTGAGGAATCAAGCAAACACACACGGTCCATAGTGAAAAACAACCCTTTCCCCTAAATCATGTTTTCTAACATAAAATTAAAATATAATTTTGAATTGAATTCTATATATTAAATTAAAAAAGTCAATAATATCATGGTTCATCTCCCTACTATGGAGGGAACTAACACACACAAGAATATAACATCATCTATAAATCTATTAGGATGGTTCAATGGATATCAACATCATTTTATGATATTTCCTACTTGGTTAATTGATTGATACCTATATTTTGGAGTTTATTTAAAAATGTATCATTTCCAACAACAACCAACCACACTATGGGTCACCAATATCATGAAAATTCTTTATAATTAATTGAAACCAACATATTATAAATATAAAATCACTTATTAGAAAAATAAATAAATATTGTTTACCTATTAGGCATCCAAAGATTACTAGATCCTTATGAAATATGGTTTCTTCTATTACTAACACACCATAGAACCTATATTGGGTCAAATACTCAACCTATACTACTGATTAGATCATAAAGTAAATTTTTTTTAATGAAAATTAGATTAAACTTGCATATCATGAAAACAATTGAGGAAACAATGAAAAAGGGCTAGATAACATCATCTCAAGACACCCACTATATAG